>CACRXP010000873.1:159187-178210 GCA_902702965.1 Spirometra erinaceieuropaei | reverse complement strand
TAAATAAATTTCCTAGAAAAAACCTGATTACTTCACTCATGCATATGGATGTTAACAAAGAAAAACGGACAAAACTGTCTTGCTTCGGTAAAAAAATATAAAGCAGCAACTGTGGAGGTAGATCAAACACGAGACTAATACAAAACATACAACATGCAAGATGGAAGGACTGAGAACCGAAGTCATCAGTGCCTAATCCTGGTCATCATGTCCGCAATGGCAACGGTTATTCAACACCCAGGTATTTCCCATTGGACAATCCTCTTTGTGTACAAAAGCCTGATGTGCGCGTTTGTGGGGTCAGGTGGTGCAGGCGAGACTCTTTACTCTGTCAGCCACTGCGCCAGTTCCTTACATCAGATATTTTACTGACTCGGACAGTGGCTGGGACCTAAAAACAGGAGTAGAAAGTGAGATCGACGGTTCGACGCATTTCCCTCACTATAAACGACCTGACGCGCTCGAAAATATCTCAACAAGCAAAACCCGTGGCTTGGAAGGTGGTCAACTGATAAGATAATTTATACCTTGCAGTCAGCCCGGAGTGTTTTCGTCTGGTGTGGAGGACTGGTGGTCTGAGAGTCAGGCTGCAATGGCTCCTGAATGTGGCTTCTATAACACGCCTACCTAGTCGGATCAGAGACTGGTTGGGGCGGTACTCCTAGGAGCGGCTCCGGCCTCGCCAGCCGTCGCTCTTCTTGTTTTTGGTTGAAGTCCTGGCTAAATGTTTGTTGTGGACCAGCGTGTGTAGTGGTACACCTAGGCACTCGTATGGCCGTGCCAGGCACCTACGCGCTCTCTCGTCTGCGGTCTTCCTGGATATGTCTTAACATCGGACCCAGCTTGAGGAGGAGGGAGTGCGGTAAATGTTGCGCAAATTTCTTCCGTGCCTGCTCTCACATTACTGGGAGACACATGCTAAACACCGTTGGTCACGATGGTTGAGCTGTATTTTCTAATTGAGCATCTTCGTATTCAACACAGTATTTACGCGATCAACCAAAAATCCGAAGTGTAACGCGAAACATATTCGGATGCGCGTCTACATTCTCCCCTTACTGCGCACGGTATTCTGGTACGGTTTCTCCCCGGTCGTACATAGTCTTATCTGCCGAAAATGAGAAAAAATTGCAAGAACGATGTCCCATGAAGCCATTTAGATTGCGCATTTGAAGCATTGTCAAGCACGTGAAAATACATCACAGCGCACCTGGAGTAACAGTTCCAAGAGCAGTGGCTAAAATCTTCCCTGTTCAACGTAACTGCCCATGCCGTTCGGCACTTTCAGATACTTCTTGGACTTATTTACTCGTATGCGTGTTTTCGCCACTGATCAGGAAATTAACGCAGATCAGGTCCTCCTTTCACCATCACCTTTGCCGATCATGAGGACATATGAATGTCTAACAGTGCCATGCGGGCGAACTCTATAGGGTTTGTGAACGTCTGCTGTGCCATTATTAAGCAAAGCGTGTCTCGCACAGCCTGGTGTGCTTTGGCCATTCTCTGGCACTTGGTCCCCTGCCAATAGATGCGCATGCGCTCCCGCTGGGTAAACAAGACGTGAGCATGGCTGTCCGGTCACCTTCCCCTTTCTGACACGCTGTTGCGCTGTTGTTGGTAGAAATCATGGTCAAGTGTTTCTGTGACCCAGGGTGTGTGGTGGTACACTTAGATGTTCATCCGGGCGTGCCAGCCACCTGCGCCCTCCGCTACCTCCGGTCTTTTTGACTATATCTCGACACCAGGCCCAGGTGAGGAACATTGAAGAAATGTAATAATCAACATGGTTAGGGACATGGACTTCCAGAATCGCGCTTTGGGAAAGACCCACCTTGAATATGGACCAATATGCAAGAGATTTAATTAGAAAGAGGCTTTAAACAGCAGCGTTTACTTTTACCATAAATCGCGTAGCACAAAAATTTGAATTAGCAGGAGGAGAGGAAGTAGTGTTTAATTCAATTCATTTCATACTCCTATCGATAGAGCTTTCCGTAAGAAACAAAAAATTACCGAAAAATCATGGTTTGCCAAAACCCTTTCCCTCAGAGATTATTAACTGACGGGTCGACCCGGCTACTTTATGAATTGGGGGTGCAACCGCAATAGCAGCGGTCGTTAGATTCTAATGCAGGTGAGAATGCGGCGGAATAAACACAAGGTAAATATGCCTAAATTTAAACTACTTAGCGCTCAAAGCTCAGTTCTGCTTAGAGACAGTAGGGGATTACGTCGTTTGTGGTGCCTAAACTACTGTGCAGATCAGACATTTTAATGCCTGTAACACTGGTCCAAACCTTCAATGTGCCTTCCAATGACAAAGAGCATCTGCGTTAGACATCAAACAAATTAGCCGACAAAAAGACATCAACTTGTATTTGAAACTATTATTTTCACGGCCCTGTTCATGAATTTCACTGGAAAGGAGACCGATAGTTATTTCGTATGATTGTAGATTGCGCAAAATCCTCAATACGTACATGTAGAAAAGTACTTTTCGCTTTCGTCTGTATCCAAGGATTTCAAAATACGGTGGAGATGCCAAAACGGAAACTTTGAAACTTATTTGTGATTAAAAAGACCGACTTACGTGGGATTGAAAAATCAATTAACGTGCAGGCTAATCCCCGAACAATTCAGTCACGTCAGGATTTTGAGCTTTTAATAAAGTTTCTTTTCGGTCGCCTGCAAGAATCACTTTCGTTGCAAAGTGGATGCATAGGGCGTATTCTATTTCCTGTCAAGTCTCGACGGTTCTTTTAATTTAAGTGTGTTTTTAATAAGACTACAAAAATAACACTTCTTGTATTCATTTGGTGGTTACGGACATCTCCTTCAAATTTTATGCCGAATAAAGAGTGATTTCTGGATAAAATGAATTGTAAGTTCGTTAAATTCCCATTTGAATTTCATATTCTCTAGCAGATTGTTAGTTTTTTATATTCAATACAATCCATATCCATTATACAATTTACTGTGCACTTTATCTTATCTTTCCAGCAATATCAGAAAATATATAATTTTGTTATACCCGCCATGAACTTACTAAGTTCCTTGAAAACCATAAACGCAAGTAACGCGGCCTGTCGGACTCGACATTATTCGGAAGGTGGAAAAGTTTTTGATTATGTGACTGGAAAGGAACGCCTTCAGATGCCTTCATTCCGACATGAATGAAATTTCATTGGATTAAAGTACATGATTATTAATATTGCAATACCACATCGGAAACCTTTTCTAGTTGAAAGAACATCTCAGAATTAATGTTACCATTTCATCGGGCATTTCACTTAATGTACATATGATGCGTATGCTCCGTGACAAGCTATGATAACACGCCAGATTTCAACCAGGTGACCGCTTGATATTTGCAAAATATTCCGAGTTGGATAAAATTGAGAATAGTCACAAAATTTCAAATTCTGTTCGAGTTCGGGATGATTTCAAACAAAAGCGCATTTCCTCATTAAAGGCAAGGTGTTCCGCAATATACAACTTCCTTAAATGGTAAAAAATTATAAGTAGTTAGAGAGATTACCAAAACAATAACTAGGCCAATATTACTTTGCTCTCAATGGCAATCTCAGTCTCTACACGGTCAAAGAGAGCGCATCATTGTGTGCTATCTTGAGTTTAGACCGCCCAAATTAATATGCAGCTCGGAATTTAGCCTGCATATCGCCTATGATTTAAAAGTCGCTCGTAATATGTCCGCAGTGTTACGCAGGTTTCTGTGCAAGTTATAAAGTTCATAGTGAGAGTAATGTTTTTTGCCAATTATGCTAACAAATTAACTGTCCGGATTACGATTGACTGTAGGTTTACCACAAAGCTCCTCACCGATTGACGAAATAGCTGGTAGCCCAATATGGCCTCTGACTATTTTTCACTTTCCATGGAAAAGAGAGGTTCATGGTTAGCAAACCTGCTAGTCAACCGAAATCAGTCTGGTGAATTCTGAAAGCCACTTCTTGTAAATATTCTTCATAATAGCGGCAATACTTCCACGATGTTGGAATATGATAATACCCGTGACAGTTTTGAATTATTGTTTTCCCACTGCTTGATTCAGATGAAGCCAGTTAGTCTTTACCCCTTCACGCCATTAGGGGCTGTTTGCTTGGCATTGTTCCAGCAGTTTAAGACTTTAAAGACTTGGAAAAAACTAATTCGAGAATAAACGGTTTCAGCCGGCTATGGGCATTCCTACTGGGAATAAACGTTGCCGTATTTGTGAAGTAAAATGAAATGCCTAACAATATGAATGTCCAAGGCCTTACCCTAGTGGCCCTCAGAGAAGAGGTAGTGAATGGCAAATCAGCAACACAATGCTTATTCCAAATGACGAAAGGTCAGTTGAAATAGAAATCTTCTTGGCTAGTATACTAAAATAGGACTAAGACTCTCAGAGTTTTTATAGAACTACGTATGAGGGTATTTATATAAAAGTTGCACGCTCATCGGCTTTCGACCAGCCTGACAGGGTTAAAATATAAATGAAGAATGAACTGTTTTCTGGTAAGACTTCTTGCACTCTACTACATCGTGAAAGGATACCTTGGAAAGTATTTTACCTTTGCTGAGCAACAAGCGTCTACCATAAATTTATGTGTGACGGTATTTTTGTTTGTTTTTTTGTCATGTCCATCTTTTTTGTGTGGGCTCCCAATGATTCAGCTATTGCGTTATGCTGTCTTACGACGAGTGATGAGTCAAAGGTATCCCCAAATTGGTTTGCATTAACTGATGGTTTTTAAAGCATTCGGCCGCATTTTACGGATATTTGCGCATAAAACTGCTCTGTTTGCTACAAAAATGGCTATCTAGATACCTAACGCCTTTTGTTTTTTTAAGAGTCACTTAAAATGCCGTAAGCTGACTGCACGTCTTGGCTCACTCCTTTTCAGCAATAGAAGAGGCTTAATTTCTTGGCTTTTCACTAAGGTGCTTAACGGAATCCTTGCCCAATATCGATCGCTGTCAAAATAAAGTGTACTTGAACCCACTGACATCATAGTAAGAACTAGTATTTAACACCTCCTGGGTTGCGCATTAGCAGCTGCATAGTTCAGACAACTATACTCCTACATCGTTTTCCCCTTGTTTATTCGAAATCACAGAAGTTTTAAAATTAAGTCTCTCTTTCTTCTGCACAGTACCGAGTTTCTTTAATTATGTCATCTTTATGAACAAATTGGCAGGAGCAATAGTTTTTGGGGCACATTAATCCGGTCCTCCAGGTACCTAAATATTTATACGCTATAAAGAGGAGACCATACAGGTCTACCAGGGCAAGCTGAGGTTGACCACGCGGTCTAACTGTTTACATAGGTCGGGTTTCTCCCGTCGTATGTAGGCTGCCTCCAGGTAGCGCAATAACCGGGTGGTTTGTGCTCGAACTAATACTCGAAAAGACTTTTTGGGGCCAACCGACCTATGTAAACAGTTAGACCGCGTGGTCAACCTCAGCTTGGCCTGGTAGACCTGAGCCCTTTTGATTTTCGAAATCCCTCGGCATGTTTACTTCCCTATTTTCATTCCTATGTTGCATTTTGAAGTTATCATTTTATTGATTAGTCTACGCGTAGTATACGTTGACCTTGCTGTTTTACATTGATTTTCTTTGTCGAAATTCAGACCTCTGTATCTTTCTCGCTTGTTATTTGTGTTATGCAACGACAGGCTGAAGTTGAGAAGCCGTCGCGAAATTTTTTGGTACCATTGAATTCTGCTGTCCTTGCCTGCTTTAAATACTACATTATTGCAGCGTACTATATGTGAAGCACATTACAGTATTCGAGAAACAAAAATAATATTTCCAAAGCAGAAACTACAGTAGATATGCCAGCTCACGAAATGTTGGTCAAAATTCGGAAATGCGTTTTTGACGCGAAAAAATTGCTTAATTAATGTTGCAAACGTAATTATCATGAAGCATAATCCCGAGATAATTCAGTTTATTCTGGATGTCGGCTTTTAAATGACCTTCTTTCCGGCCGCTTGCAAAAGCTGCACGCACTCCGGAGAAATATGGCTTCAATAATGTAGTATGCATGCAAAACATACCAGCTTCACATCCTTTCACAAGATACTGTGTCTGAAAGTAAAAGCAGAGTTGAGAAAAATACGAATCAATCAAATCGGTTTACATTTGTTCTACTGAAATATTCTTAGAGCATTGTTTGGTCTTTATAAACGCGCCCTTTTTCGAAATCAATGAAAGTCTAACAAACCTTATATTACCCACCTTCAAAAGGGGTTCTAAAAGTTGCGCACATTTTATATTAGAAGTGCACGGTGGACATAAGATGGCTCTTCTCACATCAGGTAAATTCTTACTATTAAATATATACACAGATTACAAATAAGCCGGCTGCTGTTTCTTAAAAGTTTTGCGGTTCACCCCATGAAAGTGCACGGTGTAGGATTGTTGTTCTAACATTTGGACTCGGTATCCTGTTTCAGTTCTCTGGCTTTACAGTTAAAAATGATCAGCTGGCAATTACAGTCTTCGAGTAAGGCTTCGGCTGGCTGGTAGTACAATGCAACTATTCACTACAGCTGTACCTGTGAGCTTCAATAGAGGCTTTGCTGATTAATTTATTGTAAACAGGTAACACTTGCCCAATATTACTGAGAGCTGTAGAAATGGTTTTTTGCCCTTTTGGATTACTCGATGTTTACGTTGGCAATAGTAACTGTTACGTACTTCACAATCCTTAGCGCTTAACACTTTGTAAAACACAAATTCCCTAGGTCTTCAACAACAGCGCAGTTAAGACTACAACCGTAGTCCAAAAAATGGCATTTTAACGTTATGATAAGATACGATCAAACGGCCTAACATAATGTTAGGTCAATGTTTTTGCAAACTGCGAAGGGTTGGAGTGAACGATGGCGGCACACTGGCTTTCAAGCACAGTCAAAATAATTTTAGAGGAGTACTTAAACCACAGAAAAGCATTTTAGCCGAAAAGGAGCCAACATATACAAAATGCCGCGTTCAAGGTCAGATCACTACAAATCGTACACGCGTCTTTAAAGGGCACACACAAATGACAAAATATATTATTTTAGCAGTTGGGTGTCTGATCATCGTTTGGTCATCAATTTTCAGAGTTAAGGACTCAATGAGGCAAATTTTCTTCATTCGTACTGAGACTAAAATTAGTTTACCTCCTTGGATACCTTAATACTCAGTTGCCAAAACTTGCCACAAATTCTCATTCTGGCAACACGAACCAATCAAATCTAAACAGATGTTGATTACCTCATTGGGTGATTAAAATAGCATTTTTGTGTGGTGGGCGCACATCCGGAAACCCTAATGGATTTCCTCCTATCTCAGGCTTTTTGTAATTTTCTGACTGTTATGGGTGGAGATGATAACTTTGATCTCAAACTTAGTCTCCCTCCGAGCATTCAAGTCTACGCCTTCATGCAGAAATTTGTAAGTGTTCTGGGCTGCTACGGGCTTGGACCTAGTCTGTCTCCTCCCCAGCCGAGTTCTCGCTAGCAGTTGCTGAAGTTTGTGGTTGCATCGGTCTAGAGGAGGTGCATTATCGCAGTCAAAGTAGTGCCCATTCTCTTCAAAATTGACTGTTACTATTCTACCACGGACTGTTTTTTATGCCTTAATGAAATTAACAACTTTTGTGAACGAAGCCACAAATTCACTCCATTACGTCATAAAGACAATGCTTTTACCATGCAGACAATTTATTTCTAATTGTCAATGTCTATATTATGGGTCCATTTTCTGAAATTGTCGAAAACTTTTCTGGAACGCAAAGTTGTTGCGCTGATCAATAAGTTAGTCAATGATGAGATTCACATTCCTCGCCCGCCTAGCCAAATTGATTTGAGGGATCTTTCGTTGAAACCTCTTTAAATTTTACAGTTGGGTCGATATTGATTATTCAAAATCTGCAAAAACGTCTATAAATTACGTGAGTCTGGTAGTCATCTGGTGGATTGTAGGTGAATTACGTAGGATATCCTGTTTAGGCAGTCAGCTTACTGCATCACAGTTGGTGTATTCCAGACGTTGCAGCAGGTTGGGCGGGTAAACTTGGCCCAAATGTGATTAAACTCTCGTCTTCCGACGGGACCTCGTTTCTCAAGTGGTTAAAGCGTTGGCTGTACTAACGCCTTACCCTTACTGCGTGGGCTCAAATCCCACTGAGGCGCCGAATCTTTCATAGTGGAGTCAATATGAATTACATTATTGCCAGTCGATCCGAGAGGACCCGAAAGATTTAACGGATTTATGTTACTTGTCCGAGTCGCAGGTATCTTAAGGAGTGACTCGATCAATCAGTCACCTAGAAATTCTTGTCATTGTTGTTTTATGGTTGTTGTGCACTTAGTTTCAATCTCGAAATGTAGGATTTCCCTCAGATCAAAGCTGGAGGCGGTGAATCAGCTACTTTGTACAACATGTTTTCAGTGACTAAAGCACAGTGATTTTGACTCAGTATTTTTTATAGAATAAACCTCAATGCAGTGTACCTAAGCCAACAGACAATGGAACGCGGCACATTTGCGTCTCATACTTCGTCAAAGACCCAGACTTAAGTTACATCCTTCTTCGTACTTCTTTGTTAATTATGAATTTCAGACCTACCCGTAGTGCGCTGATCTGTCTGAGGCTTGTCCGACTTTGCATACCCGCGTAAGCAAAAATTAACTGAGCGGGCTAAATTCGATAAAGAACACTGTTGAAAGTGATACTTCCACAATTATTTTAAGTGGTAGGTAGTTTTTAGAATCTCTGCACCACAGGCGAGCAAGAATCCTCTAACAATGGGGAACAATATTTGAAATTTAAAATACAAATATCCGTAAGATGTGTTTCGATGAAGGGTGCATTTTCTTTGATGGGAGTGGATGGACAGAAAAACGTGCTAACTAAACTTAAATATTCAAGAAATCAAACAGCATGTATTTTACCAAAAACATCAAATTGAATCATTTAGTTGACTTGCTTAAAACAAACAACGCGGTTGAAATCCGCACAACAGGAGTTAGCCAATAAAACTTTTATACTTCTCTGGTTTGTAGTTCAAGGTTTTGTCCTGGAAATTACAGTCAGCCGGGGCTTCTTATGATTCTTAATACGTTTCACAGTAAGGCTTAAAAGCGAAGCGAAGGTTATAATTTCACATTTGTGCGACCACGTCAAAATATAATTCTCAAAATCCTAACCGACAAACAGGATTCATATGGCAAATATCGCCATAGTTTTTATCTATTGTAATTTCAGCACTGTTAAAAATATCTATCCTTGTCTATCACTCATTCTAATCAATTTGTAGGTACTAAGCGAATGAAAATCATTTTGAGTTTGACAATTGATGTAACATATCTCTCCTTGCTACAGTACTAGAAAGACATCGGTTGCTTGCGAAGCTAAAATTCATCTTCCTTAGGGACCGAACGTCAAGTAAGTGCGCAGAAAATCGCACGATGAAGCCTGTAAGAAATTAGTGAATGCACTTTGTCAAGGCATTAAAAAATAAAATGCTCATTGAAAATGTCTAATCTGTATCCTGCAAATACAAATATATCTTCATAAATAATAAAACTGTCAACGCGTCTTATGAGTAATTGTCAGAGGAAAATTACTGTTAATGAGGATGATATGTATGCGCAAAAAGCAGACATCGAAAATAGTGTTCTCTACTACAAATCGAAAGGTCAGCGTAGATAGCATGCATGTTTTTATTCTAGAGCAAAGATCATTTAGGCTGTAGCGTGCCAAATATTGTTGATCCCCTGACTGTGAGAGGGGGCAAACATCTTGCAAATACGTTTGAGTATCAGCTGTAAAGCAGTTAACCAAAATGCACTATAATCGCGTTTATAATTTTTTCAACCGTGTGACAGTTTTGGATGAAATTCTATCGTCATGGGAATACTATTGGGCATATGGGTAGGGAATTGGATAAAGTTCTTACAAAGTAGGTAATGTACCGTAACATTTGATGCCGTCAGAGAAGGCAGTGGGGTCAATCAGAAGAATGCCTAAAATGAAAGATATAGTGATAACTCCAGCAATGTGCAAGTCTACTAGACCAAAACGAAACTTCATTTGTGCTTCTCGAACACTTGGGGTGTTCCTACTCTATTTTTTTAAATGTTAAACCAGGTTCTTAAATGTCCAATTATGCTGTTTCGTTTTCAAGCAGCGCGAATACATGGAACGTCGGTTATTTGTTTTTGGTATAAGCAGTTCAACCCATTCAAATGGACAATGCAAATGTTGCGATGATTTTTTTTCAAGACTAGCGCTGCAGTGTCATTTGTGTGCCTCAAGATGCACGTGTCCATCTTATAATGAATGAGAGCAAGCTGATCGCTGTTGGTTGCAGTTATAAATTACACCACTATTCCTGGTCCATGTCCTCACGCAACGACGTTTTTTTCTCACAGATGCAAAGGCTTTTTCGATGCCTGCCTCAGTCCGGGCTTCAAGCGATTCCGCCTCCTGTTATCTTACTACACAGCCTATTTTCAATTCCCCGTCACAAACGCCTCTGAAACTGCAAGCATCTTCCTGACAACCCTCCTGTCGATGGAGCGTTACATGACGATGCATAATATCAGTTGCTCAAACAAAACCAAGACGCATACGTTCCTGAATGGATTATCTTGTTACGGAAAAAGAGTTTCTTCTACAGAACCTGACGCAACTGACAATCATGATTTTGACTCCAACAGTGGCAGAGATTGTGAAGGATTGCGTATTATTTTGATCCCCATTACGAGTCTGTGCTCTGGCATCCGAGAGAGTGTCAAGTTGGCTATAATTAAAGTGGCTGTCCTCAGCATCGCACTCAACATTCCGCTGTTTTTCTGCCAACAGGTCGTTACTCGTGAGGTAATAATTGCCACGGATACAAAGACCGGAACGCCAGCACGGACTACTTTAAAATGGGGAGTCGGTGTGACGGCTTTTGGAAACTCCCGCTTTTACTCTATCTATACATGGTTACGAACAGTGTTTCTCCAAATAATTCCGTTCATTTTCCTCTGCCTAATCAATTTTTATCTTTTCAAGTTCATCCGAATGGCGAATGCTCGGTGGAAATCGAAATTAACAGCATCACTGCCCAACAAACTTGGTGATCTCCCACTGACCCCCCCTGACCAGCCAACAATTGACAGAGATTCGTCCAATGTCCAGCAAACAAGTTATGCGAATCCCATCATTGGTAATATGGTCACGTCAAACCTTCGGAATATTCGCCGACAAAATGCTCAACGCAAGCTAACTGTTCTCCTTATTGCAATAGTCGCCTTATTCTTAGCTGGACAGATTCCTCAGGCATTTGCGTTTGCCGCCATCTATCAGGCCATCTTAAATTTATCGGGGGCAGGGCCACGGAAACTGGCTTGCAGTCCTCCTTACCGCCTTTACAGAGTAACCACAAACTGCATCTGTCTCCTGACCTACTCAGCAAACTTTCTGTTGTACGCCACACTTAACACTCACTTTAAAAGAGAATTGGCACGGTGGTTCTCCGTTCTAAAGTGCAAGCGTAGACTCAAAAATTTAAAGAGCTTCGATGATACCGGTGCCGAGGAAATACATCACCAAGTCAGACCTCATTTCAGTAGGGCAGTAGCCTCTACCGATTGTGTTACCAAGGGGCGACAGCAACCGCCTCCTGTTGGCGGTCCGATGTCGGATGTGCTGCCGGTGGTAACAAATGGTACTAACCATGACTCCTTCTATTCAACACGCCCCTGTTCTGAATATACTTGGCGCGCCAGCGTGGCAGTGCTCTCAAAAAAAGGCGGCCGACCAGTTGCCGTCGCAACAGCAACCTTAGATCGCTCAGTTTCGACGAGTTCCAATAGGTCGCAAATGGAAACCTGGTCAATGATACAAAGACACTCCACGTCAGCAGGACATTTGCCACACATTTTTAGAACTGAACAAGGCGGTACAAACGAAGTCACTTGTTTCTTGAACACACACAGCAGAAAATCGTTTTACTCGACTGTTTCTGAAAGGCCGTCGTCGAGGAAGAAAAGGGATTTAAATGAGTACATCCCAGCCGAGCATAACGACCAAGTGAATGAATCAGTTGGTCACGGCTTAAGTAATTCGAGCAACAAAATGATTTTTCGCATTTCATGTCACTCCAAACATTTCTGGGTGAGGCGCTGGAAGACGCTTACTAGGACCTCTTTGCCTGGCTCAAATAAGAGCATGAACAGAGTGCAGACAAATCCCAACGTCGATGGTACAAAATTGTTGCTCAGCCTTGATTCTTCAAACCTACAGTCAGGAAACCGACGTAGGCACCCAGAAAAGGTTCAGATTGATATTCGGCCTGGAGTATTTACTCCAGAACAAGTTGCCCCAGCGATACTTATCGGTCTCTCACGAGCTCAAAGAGGAGGAACGCTTGAGGAGACCTTTTCAAAAAACGTGCCGATTCTTTATCTTGAGACTCACCTGGACAGTGTGCTTTGATTTATTTGTTTTGGTATGTGCAAGTCTGTATCCCATCTTTCTCTGCTTAGATAAATTTATTGACTATCCCTTTATATGGGCAAAACGTCATATTAGGGATGCATGCATACAAAACATAACAACGATGGTACTTTTTTATACTTGGACGGCAAAACTTTCTGACCAAGCAAAATATAATTTGAAGCAACGGTTACTGGCTGATAAAAAATACATTTTCAAAATCAGCCAGATTTTGCTAGGTAAACGTATGTTAACACAAATAAAATATGCTTAGCATAGCTGACCGTAGAAGAACACGACTTAGTTCGAAGAGGTTTCCGAAGAATTATTCATAAACATAGGTTTGAAATGTCGGGACATTTCGTATATAGCTGGAATACAAACGCCGGCCCAGGCTTCGATTGAGGTCAAACGGTTCCTACAGCGGCATGGATTATGCGTAGATACAATGTTAACTGCATGAAAAATCGTTATACTTTCGCTCATTCAGGAACAATAAACGAAGAATTTTTTTAGAAATGTCTTTCCTTATAAAAAATAAATGAAAAGAAACAAATATACCCGGACTTTGTTTGCAGGGAAAACAAACCTATAGTAGAGGATACACTTAAAGCGACTGATTTTTCTCGAGCGTTTATGCATAACGAGGAATTCGACCCTGGATAATTGCTGTCGGATAATAAATGTGAGCACGTTTTTTTACTGAACTGGCTGTATGCAACAAAACGTTTTTGACGTTTGACGCATTCACTTCTGACTTTTTCGTCAAACGCAGTTTTTTCACAACCAGTCTTTTTAAGCACAGTCTCCAGAATAACAAAATAAACGAAGGAATAAACAATAATCATTCTGTCATTATAGCTGAATGTGTAATAAATCAACATTGATATACAACGCTGGCTTTGGAAGAAAGATCTCAAGAAACTGAAGAGAATAAGCGGTCCGAAGAACATACTTTGTAATTTTAATTCATTTTCAAAATGATTCGACTGGGTGAAATACAGAATAGGCGGCTACTCAGCAGGTAGAACTAGAGGTCACTAAGAGAGGACCAATCGGAGTACATATGAAGAGCACAAGGAAGCTTTGGCATGGAAATGAGTAAACCATTCTACAGGTGACCTAACGCTACATTATAGGCAGGTATCTGTTTATGTGTCCGAGCTCTAATGCTAACATTTACCCATTCTTGCCCTTTTCCTTTCTTACATAACCCTAGGCCTCCGAAACCAAACCTCAACGACAACTTGAAGCATAACCCTCTAGGAATAAATGGCAAGCAACCGTTACTGCGGTAGTACGTATTTCAGAGTCCCATCTAAGTAGTTGTCAAAGCACCATCTCCAGATAGGAAAGAGGTTCACTTCAGTGTCTAAACAAAGACCTATATAATTAGATGTGCATTAATCTTGTTCGCCCGGAGTGAATGCTGTAGTTTAATTCACGTTTGTGTAAGACAAAAAGCTAGGCGCCAGTTCGAGGTCTCTGTTTGCCCTTATATCCAAAATATTAGAGTCAAATAATCGAATTTTCAAAAAAGGATGCATAGACAACTTGATACGGTATGTGGCATTAAAAAAGAATCGTAGAAAACCAGACTACAAAGGGTAGCGAACTAGACTGCCGGGAAACTTTTAAGGTTTAGAAGAGTTAAGTTGTAAACCATCAGATTCCTCAATGATTTCTTAATAACCTAATTCAATACATCATAAATTGTGTCGAAAATTATAATGCGTCAAATATAATATTTTAACAGATTTCCAAAAACACCCTTCAACCGGCAAAACGCGCGGCTTTCGCAATCTTTAAATTTTAATATGTCTGAATAGTTTTCCCTTATTTATGTTTGCTGCGCGTTGTAGCACAAAAATGCGTCTTTGTGCTGACCAATCGGTAAGGCTGGTTATAAAGGATTATAAATCTCAAGTGTAATGGCAATATTATAAATGTTTTTATACCCTGGGAAAGCAGATATGAGAATCTTGCTGTTGGTTCAATGAAATCAGAGAAGTCATAATTCACTAGACATGAACGAAAATGAATTCCTACCATTATATCAAAGCTGAGCAGCAGTGAATATATTAAATTTCAATCGAATACGTGAATAGGGCAAATGAGGAATCTTGTAAAATCTGAAAATTAACAGACTCAAAAGTGCTATCAGGCGAAGGGAACACTAATCTACAAAAACAGTTGCGAACAAGAAGTGGAAATGGAAACCGCTACTTTAGTTAATTACTGAGAAATGAACTGACGAATAGTCATTCAGCCAATATGCTTTCATGTTCGTAGCGAAAAATGAGATGCAACAATCAGCTACATCAGTAAACTGCGCATTCTTTCCATTCATCCAATACGTTATTAATAAGAGTTAAGCATTCCTACCCCCAGCACAGTGATTAGTTACACGCGCAGAGGCTTGTTTCGCCGTTTATTGACCGCCGTAGGACAGTTGAGGGCGACTTTTAGTCGCGTGGCTTCTCAACGTTCATCATGTGCACGTCCGTACATAATACAGTTCACGAACGACTCTTAACATGTTTGATTTTAGCAGGTGTTAAGGCGTCAATATGAAGTAGATTACTCGATATGTGGCCATCGGATTCGGTCCAAACGTTAACGTGGATATTTACACTGTGCTAGAGCACACTAATTATTGTAAAAAATATGCACTCGGTTGCGAAACTTTCAGCTCATCTTCCAGTCAGGGACAAAGAAAGAGTTTCGCAGTCCTCGTGACACTACCAGAAATCGCTGCTAAAGCATCGGCAAATATTATGTCACCGATGACTTCCATGCCCATCTTTATATATGTGTAAGATAGACAATTTTGATTAAAATGTACCCTCCTCAGCAACTGCTATTGGGTGTTAATGCACAAACACCGGCAGAGATATTCTATAATACAGTTTTTATGTTGAAATGTTTTTCGACTAATATCTGTCGCTGCATGGTGAATCTACGATGGCCCCGATTGACCAATGAATCTCAGGGCCTCTACAACGCGCTTTCTGGCATCCACGCATTTTTGCCGTTGAGTTTATTAATTATATCAAAACGCCATTTTCTAATTTTTCCAAATGGTGGTAAGAATAGTTGAAGCGGATTGCATGGAACAGCTTCACACAACCACGAACTACTCACATTTTGCAGACAGGCAATCAGTACTGTATAAATATAAATTAGTTTAAAAAATTCCAACAAGACAGGCGTTCCGAGATTTTAGAACGACAACTTAAGTGGATCTAAATGACTCGAGATATCAGTTTGTCTCAACGTTTACCGTGTGATTCCATGCATAGATTTGGGTTTCTATTGTGGATCTGCCAGGTTTTCTCGAGAGTTGAAATGCGACCATGTAGTAAAAAGCACTGCATATGGCACGCTATTTCTGTAATATATGATTTAGATGCAACTCGGGGATTACTACAAGCCCTCTCGGCTTCGCTCCTCACGTTAACATGAACCGCTAAACAAAAGCGTTTTAGTTTGAGTAAAATATCTGCGCAAATCTCACATTCCAACAGAAGGCAGTCATTACAGTTGAGTTATTGATATGGCGTTATGTCAGCACAGGAAATAGTCAAAACACCGGACGAAAAACTTGTTATAATTGTGCCGCTGCACGGTGTTGTGTTAAGGAGCTCGGTATATCACTGTGTCTACGGTGTTCCTTCAGTATTTCTCGGTATACGCGCTAATTTGATTGGGCCTATATGAAATAGTAAGTGGTAGATAATCCGGATACATACTTAAGAAAAAATTGAGGAATCCTGCTGGAAAACTGACGAGGTGAACTCCCAAAGACAGGTAATTCAGTGGCGAAAAATCAACTCGAATGAATATGTCACAATCGGATCTAACCCGACAATGACAATGTATTAGTTTCCAACGAACTTAAAAGTTCAATAATGGATTTTAGAGTTTATACTAGGACCGATGAGGCTGTAGATATTACAAAGTTGCACATTTAAACACATAAAATTAATGAAACACGCACCTGGACGTTCAGATACTATCACGGCACTGGCTATCTGCACAAGGTAACTTTTGTGCACCTAGTCCATCAAAGCTTATATTCACCAGCTGACGTACCGAACCCGATCAGGCTTGTTCTGATGCATTAACTCCGCGTCCACGTATTAAGGCCTAAACTATGATTCAGGAGTCATAAGGGGAATGCATAGATACACAAAGTTGGGCAGGATATCTCAAAGATACTTGGTGTTGCCGCAGAAAAATAAGCATAGGAGCTTCTGGTCTCTCACTTTGTACCCGTGTCAAGAGCATGATAAAATAATAAATGTGTAGACCTCGATTACTGCCTGCCAAGGGAGTGTGTACACTACGTTTCTGTTCTGCTGTAACGCGCGTGTATTAGCCGGAATAGCCATAGCAAATATCGCGTGAAGCTTGGCAGGTTTTGTGTTAAGGAAGTTTCTTCGGGTTCACTAGTTTTTGAGGAAATTTATAAGATCTAAAGTCAAAACAAGGAAACATGCAGAAGGGGTATATGAAAGGCTGGGCAAGTTACAAATAAACCTGACTTTCTTGAGTGGAGCACGTTACGTCAGAGAATCGCCAAAACGATTGTCTTGGGAGACTGATCAGCAGTTAATACAAAAGCAAGATTGACTGCATATTTACCGAAAGTGCACTGAGCGTTTATGCTGCAGGCCAAAGTGCACACCAGTTCAAAAATTCCTGGCTAAATTCCGACCGAAGCTGTTAAGGCCTGGATCAACAAATGACTCTATGTCGCATTAGGATATGCTGTGAAAACTAAAACAAGGCATATTAGAAACTGGAAAATGTACAGAAACTATTCTAGAAGTAATGTAGGATGCAACGACTCATGGGACCCACGCACCTGAACAGGGTTCGTTACAAAAACGCCACTCTTATATTTTGAAAATTCATTTTGTTTACGGAAGGACGGGCAAGCAATCAATATTTACGCAGAAATTTTTTTTGTTTACAAAATTGTACATAAACTTCTCACTCCACAAACGCTGATGTCAATTAGCCGAAATATACTTTTAATATTTTGAACTTAGCTTGGAAATTCTAATGGATATTGTTCTCTGTCAATCCGCAAATTAAGGACAGAAGACAAGAAAGAGTGCCAAAAAGCTTAAACACTTACTCGAGAGATAAGTGTCTCACATATGGCACAAAATCTCGGAGATAAATTTCGAAGGTGCCCAAAATGACATGCCATGTTTACGTTTGTACCCCGACTTGGAGGAAGCAAATTCAAGCATGCATTTTCGACCGACAAATGGTTTTGTAGGCTGAAATTGTTAAGCAACTGCTCCTGTAAAACCGATACATTTTACGTCGCATATGCATATCAGCCGTTTGACAACTTCTTTCAGGACTTCTTCCGCAAAATGTGTCACACTTTCGAACATTATCCCCTGACAAAGTTACAAACTTCCCAACAGATAATGGACTGGGAACTGGGAACACATTGTGAAGGCTAAAAGACCAACTGACGATATGAGAACGATACAGCGACTAAGGATAACTGGCCTGAATCTTCACAACTGTCGTATTTTCTAATAACCCGCACATGTACTGGAATTATGATATTTGAAACACTGCGTATTTCAATGCTATTGACTGTCTTTCAGTAGCGCATGTATAATGCGTTCTCGATTGTCCTATTGTGATCAATACCATTTTAAATGTGCTTATTAACTTTCCTATAGAGCCTAACGGGTCTATATCTTCATATAATAACCCCTGACTTAATCAAAACCTTCCAGTAAGAAATGCTTTAGCTATCAGAAATTCTGAGGAACGCATTGGTGGGACAAATCCATCGCTGTAGCTACGTGCGCCTTCACTGAATTTGCGTAACTAGCGTCTCGTTTTTCAGCTTTTGCCTGTGCTGAGGGTATAAGGACTCAGCATTTAATAACCTAAAATCTGTTAACAATCCGCTTATATAGTGTGAATATCTAATTTTGAGGAGACCTATCTGTTTTCAAACTGAACGAGACAGCGCTTGTGTCAACCAACGTACTCCATGTTCTCACATTACAGTTTCCAAAAGCAAAGAGCCGCACCGTAGAAAATGATATATCTGTCAATGCATTTAAAAAGCTGAGGGCCCTAAAATGAGATAGTGACACCGCACTTGTAAATTTGTCCACTTCATTTTAAGACATTGCCACATACACGTTGACAGAATATACATTTTAATGACCATTCTGCTATAATTTATCCATTCCATTGGGGGTATTCGCCTATCATTTTCACCGAATCTGCCAATTCTTCGTCTTACTCGCCTTAGTTTATCACATCAGCTTATAAGAAAGTTATATTCCTCAGCAACTTCCATTTTTACTCATCTGCGAGTCTGTCCTGCATCGCTTTTCTCCGTGCTATTTTCATACTTCTTTTTTATTCCCTAAGCACCTTCATGTTTCCTAATTGTTGTCCGGTGTACTCTTAAGAATTTATCGAAATCCTTGAAAGTCCATGTTTTCTGGTTTTACTTTTCACTTTCTGTCCTATTTACATAT
>CACRXP010000873.1:135916-148559 GCA_902702965.1 Spirometra erinaceieuropaei | reverse complement strand
TTTGTGTTTCTGGTCCCACCTGTTGGTCAGGGTTAGGATTGGCTGAATGAAGGCAAAATAAGCCCGAAACAGTACTGTATCAATCTACTCGCGTTCTCTGACGTTCCTCCTCGATGCATATATTTAAAGCGAATATTCGCAGAAATTTTTCAATGCAGGACATGGAGGCTAATCTCCTTGATATGAATTTATTGTCAGATCCGAAACTTCAGTGAACATTTGAGTCTGTGGATATCAACGACTGTGGGCATACCACGTAATGTCCATTCTACGAGCGAGTAATTCTACGGTTGGCATGAAATATATATGGCAATCGTATTATATCGTACTCCCGTCAAATTTGCTAGCTTAAAGCCCAGACGTGTTTCGCCGACATTCTGTGCTGCGTGAAACGTCTGTGAGAGGTTCGGCTCTTCAGTGGGCCCCCAATGTCCCCTATGCGTTTCACGCTGTTGCGTTCAGCTGCAGAATATAGGCGGAACGCGTGTCTGAGCTTCTAGTTGATACCCGTATCGGGATTACGGTATAATACGTATAATACCGCTGGGGATCGGCATCGCCCACCGACCGGAGTCAACAATTCGACATCTGGTCATGAGACCTAAGGCCTTTCTGCCACCGCGTGAAACCACGAACGTCATCTACCGGATCCAGTGTAACTCCTGCGAAGCCAACTACATTGGGGTGACGGGCAAACGACTACAGACCCGTGTCGGAGAACACATGAGGGCAGTAATGCGAATGGACCCTTTGTCTCTGGTAGCCGAACACTGCGCCGATTCCGGACACACTTTCGCCTTTCAGCATGTCAAATTCTGGGCTGAGGAAGCGAGCGCATAGCCAGGGAAACAATCGAGGCTTGACACACAGGGACAACCTCCATCAACCGTTGTGTGGCTCTTCCCGCTGCCTATCAAGCCCTTCGAGCGCAGCTCAGTAAAAAATTAGCAGGCGTGAACCCAGGCTAAACATGAATCCAGACATGAGCGAGTCCATGGCAGATGCACACTCAGTCACCCCTCATCCTGGTTCCGACGAAGGCACAGTCGTCACCACAGCCGTTCCATCTACTAGTCCGGCGGACGAGAAAACGGACAGTCGTTGCGGTGTAAACAAGATTGCCAGCCTTGGACGAGAGTTAAGGTCAATGAAGGTACGGACGACGACCACCAACGTTTCAACGCCGGCCCCCGATGTAGATTGAGTACTTCCCGTCACCCTCCCTCGCCCCCGTCCGCCACAGTCCCTGTGTGCAGGCGCTGGTGACCACTAAAGCTGATCCACCGTCCCCTTCATCCGGCGAGAAGACGCTCTAGGACTCCCTCCCCGCCCCTCCCTCCCTGACGCCCTGACTTCGTATGTAAGAAAAAAAAACCGTCTTGACATGACTGTCACCCACCTATAAATACTGTGAGGCGCGATACCACACTCACCTCCGACGATGAAAGTTTGTATGCTTTTGAAACGTCAGGACAGTAAAACTATGGTTCCCGAGATCGCCTTTTCTTCTGATTTATGTCCGGGGACTCGTATATATGTATACGGCAAGCCTGAACCAGTGCTGTATCGACCTACCCCAAGACTGCGTCGTGTCCCCCCTGACACATATACATATGTGTGAAAAAAGGAAGAGGTTTTTCGGAAAAATCGAGTTGTACTCGCGAATTTTAGAGCTGGTGACACCGATCCGTCGTCAGACTAATTAAAAACAAGGGAGAAAGTTGGTTTGCCACACTAGTTTTGTAAGCGGGACAGGACAGATAGACTATTGGCCTATGAGAGGGATGTTAGTTCTCTTAGCGAAGGGAGAGGGGGAGGCGTAACAATTGCGGATCCCTATGCTGGAGGAGAAAGGTGGATGTTGGATCAATTGGACTCCGGGTGACTGGACTAGCTGCCGTTGATGTGGCATTAGGGCAAGCTCTCAGCCCCAAAGTGTGGCTTCACTCTGTAGATGATACATATGTCGTAATAAAGAACTGCGAAGTTAAACGGCTGCATCAGAGGCTAAATGATATCTCCCCGGCCATAGAGTTTACTCGTGGAGGGGCAATAGGGGACAGCGTGCCGTTTCTTGACGTGAGAATACAAAGGCTGAGCGATGGTCGTCTCGCGAAGACCGTTTACAGGAAAGAATTCTGAAATTATCCTTAATTATGGAAGCAACTACCCCGCGGTTCACAAAAGAAGCTGCGTCCGTACTCTGTTCCACCAGGCCTATCGTTATTGCAACAGCGACGATCTCCATAAGAAAGAGCTTGCCTGCCTGTATCGGTTGTTTCAATCTAACGGATATCGACCAGTTTTGTAAAGAACTGCCTCAGACACCAGGCACAATCGCAAGGTCCCACCCTTAACGGGGAAATTGTGTCCCGACAATTCTTCTCCCTGCCTTATATGCAAAGAACGTCTGAAGTAATCGTCTGGCAGTTAAATCGCTCTGGTTTTCACATCGCCAGTTATACCATTCCGCCTATATCATGCGCCACTGTGCGGCTGCTGGTTGGGCTCGAGAGAGAGAGTCCGTAAGGCACAACGGGACGAGTGAGTTCCCTAGAAAACATCAGTGGGCGCCCCCTTAGCATTGTATATTCTCGATCGCAATCGACAAGACAACGAGCCCGTCGCTCAGTGGTTAGAGGCGTTGGACTTCTAACTATCAGGTCGTAGGGTCGAGCTCCACGTGTTCCACATTTTGGGACTGGCTATGACTGGCTGACGACGACTAATGAGCCAGAAATGGCCATTCCAATCTCCCTCGTCTTTGTCGGTGAAGTCATTCTATATATGTTCATCCGTCTCGCACATCATCCCCAAAAGAAGACGAAGAAGAAAAAGAGGCGATTCCATAGATCACACTGTATTGGTGTTGACGTCTCTGAACCATCCTCGTTTCCATCATCGCAGTGGTGAGGTGTTTGTTTCTGCTAACCCAGAGTTTCTCTGTCTCGCCGTCTGTCTCCTGTTATAGGCATGCCTGATGCACAAGCTCTGACCTGCTTGCTGGTGAGGGATTGGCTGTGGTCTCCCCCTGGCTGACCGCTGTGGCGCTCGCGTGACCTCTGGCCCCTGCCCGGCCGTCGTTGTCGCTGCTAGGTCCGTGTGCCCGTGGACCATTCTACCATAACCTGATGGGCTGATCATGTGCGTTGCATGTGTGAATCGCGTTTGGCTGATTGGGTGCGTCGGTGGGTCGATGTCTGGCGTCGGTCGGCGAACAAATCGCGGCCCTCTCATCAGTTTTCACCTTTACAGCAATGGGAAAGAGCCAGTTGGGGTATGATTCGAAACTCACTGCAGCACGCTAGAAGAGGAAAGAGCCGGACAACTGTACCTTCGGTACCGCTTTGCAGCCAATGGTTATCCCAGACATTTCACCGAGGGTGGCAGGCACCAAGCGCACAGACGACGGCCAAATGAGCAGTAACCCGAAGTCTGGAGGATCATTCCCTACGTTAAAGGAGTTTCTGAGGCGGTCTTTCGACTGTCACAACCCGCCAGAGTAGGTTACCCATCGATCCCAGGCAACAGTATGGCGCTGTCTGATGCGACCTAAGGACACACTGCCACCCACTGAAACCTCAACAGTTGTCTAAAAAATAAGGTGCAATGAGGGCGACCGCAACTATGATGGGGGAACTGGGCGAAACTAGCAGATCTGCCTACAGGAGCACAAGTCGGCGACTCGGAGGCTAGATCCGAACTCTCAACTAGCAACGCACGTTGGAGGAAATGGGCATACTTTCGATCTCCAGAGAGCTACCATCTTAGGTCGGGGCAACACAAATGCAGAACGACTAACACTCGAGGCTTGGTACACCGGTGCCAACTCAACAAACAGGCATCTGGACTTTCCGACAGCTTAAAAGCCCGACGTCATTACGTCCGTGGAGCTCAGGACCAAGTAACTACACTGGACTTAAGAAGGCCATACATAGACAGGCCGACAGCGAGTCTACCCGGTAGGGAAGAAGAACCACCAGACCGACCGCCCGAGGAAGGTTCGATCACCTCTTCCCGACGAAGTGGTGACTTACAAAGTACGCAGATAAAACGCCGTCAACAATCCCCCGAGAGGAGAGAAGAATTGATCAGCATGAGGTCGACGGACGCGGCATGTCACTTGAAATTTCTGGTTGATTAAGTGCATTTTACGTTTTGACAATGGGGAGCCAACCAACCTCTTCGAATCGTCAGTACCTAAAGAAACCCGTTCCAGTGAGCCCATCTTCTTCTTCAAGGCATAGCCAGGAATTTTGGAGGCAGGGAAGGGTTCAGATGAATGGTACGGTCTATCCCGCACCTTGAAGCTCCACTCCATATTCCATGGTCCACACAACAAATGACCAGAATTTTAACCAGCAACAACAACATCAAAACGTGTCACAAGGACGAGGATTACTGGGTTACCATGCTCATGACCTATCTACCCATCGGGAGCGCAAGCGTATCTACCAGCAGGGAATTAGGTGTCTGAGGACTGCCAGCGCATACACGGCGGCGAGGGTCATTGTTTACAGTTCCTGGCATTTCAGACGATTATAGACCTTTAGTCCCAGAGGAACGCCACGTTGTCCTGCATTTGTCTGGACAACTGACGGGCACTGCACATAAAAAACACACTTCCCTAACATGCTTGACAGTGTCACACATCACTTTATAAGGCGCTGTGACAGCCTGACTCTCAGCTCACTAGTCGGCCACTTCAAACGGACACACACACAACTGGACAAACTTCGGGGACTGAGTTGGGGCTTCGGTCGGCACCTTTCCAAGTCACGGCGCTTGGCGCACCGTGGTAGTCTCAGAATCGGTATACACATGCAGCACAGGAGCTGCGTGGAGAAGGAGTCGAATCTCATATTTCCCATCTGCGTGGGAGGTGGTAATTGGAGGCTTCTGTGGTGCGGGTGTTTTCAGGGAAAGATGTGATTGTGTGGTGTACCTGGCGGTTATCTAACGCAGGTTATCATGAATGCACATGTGTCCTGATATGCCCCTACGGTGAGTGAAAGTGCGGGTGCAGTGAAAGCAGTAGAGGCGGAGGCGTCGGGTGCATGTGGATGTTCCAGGCACTGGTTCGCCAGTCTCTGTGCGATGGATTCGCAAGTGACCGATCAAGCTGATGGACAGATTGCGCAGGATACGTCGGTGGTGGGAGGGCCAGTTTTAGCGATGGTGGCGGCGGTGGAGCTGCTGATGCGGGGCGCGGTGGGCAGCGCTGTGTGGGTTGGGCTAGGCCTGGTGGGTGTGCAGAATGTACTAGGTGTTTTGAGCCTGCGGTGACCTTCGCTCTCGTGGACACACATGTGGCCTGGAAGACCCATGCAGTTCGTGAAGGTGGTGGGACCGTGTAGGCAGTGAAGGCGGATGCGGCGAGTGTGTTTTTGTGTTACAGGCACTGGTTCGCTAGTCTCTGTGCGATGGATTCGTAAGTGAGCGACCAGGCCGGTGTGAGATGAAGGTGCGGTCACAATGAGGACAGGCTTGAACCGAGTCCACATTGCTAATGTTGACGGCGGTAATGTTGACGTTTGTCGGTTTGTCAGGATGGTATGAGGCGACGGTGGGTGCAGGAGCCGTCGCAGCAGATGTTGAAGTGACGGAGGAGGATGGCTATGGGGGTCCAATGTTGACCGTCGGCATGGGTGGCAAAGCAAAGGTGGACGGGGGGACACAGGGTGATGACATACGGGTGCTGCAATTGGTACGAAGATGTCCAATGAGACCAATTGGTGCCCGGAACGTCTGATGACATCGTGAGCAGGTCGGAGGCGGTTGAGTGTTGGCATTGCGAGCTGGGGCAATTGAGATTTACGAGCTTCATGGTTGATTTGGTGATGCGCTTATCCTCGTAGATGGCTGCGCCGATTTTCACTGTCGTCCTCCAGGGCGGTCGGTCCCGGGCAAGGTTTTCCCAGTTGGCCGCGCTGTTTTGTAGGCGCTTTAGGTAGGTCTTCAGGGTATCCTTGTAGCGTCAGACTTGACCTCGATGTCGGCGGGATCCCATGGCAACATCTTAAAAGAAGAGTCTTTTGAGTAGCCCCTCGTCCATGCGCACCAGATGGTCGCTCCATCACAGTTACAGTTGTCTCAGCGGGGCGTATACGCTGAGGATTCCCGTCCGTTCTAGTATGCCCGTGTCCGGGATCCCGTCTTGCTCAGCTTCAATATCCATCGGAGACAACTGAGGTGGAAGTGGTTGGATCGTTGTGCCTGCTTTTTATACACCGTCCAAGCCTTCGCTCCATACAGCAGCGTCGGTAGGATGACCGCTTTGTACATCTTCAGTTTGGCGCTGATGTGAAGATCGTGACGATTACAGACGGTGGTTTGCAGGCGGCCAAAGGTTTGGCTGGTCTTGGAATTCCAGTGGGACATTTTATCTCCCATTTTGGTGTTGCTGGAGGGGGTACTGCTCAGGTAGGTAAAGTTGTCCACGGCTCGCAGCTGGGCTCCGTCCACGTTGATTTGGGGTGCGACGTAGGTAGCGTCGAATGGCAGTTGATGCATAGCCACCGCGTTGATGATTGGTCCAAAGCTGTCGCATGCAGCGGCAAAGAGGCCCATGCTCCTTTGCATGTCCCCTTCAGAGGCGGCGTTGACAGCGCAGTTGTCGGCGAAGAGAAGTTCATGGATGAATGTTGTGGATGCATGAGCCTGGAAGTACATTCACCGCTGACCGTCCGTCCTGTAGGCGACGAGATCCTGGAGCGTTCTTTGCGATAGGCGTCCATTAGCATGGCAGAAAACATGAGACTGAAGAGTGTAGGTGCGAGTGCGCAGCCCTGCTCCACTCCATTAGTTACTGCAAATACCTCTGAGACGACTCCATCATCCGTGACACACACTGTCATTCCATCATGGAGCTGACCCACTATCGGAGTGAACGGCTCGGGACAGCCGAACTTCTCCATGATTTTCCGCAGTCCCTCGCAATTCAGCGTATCGAAGGCTTTCGTGAGATCCACGGAGTTGGAGTAGAGGTGGACCCGCATCTCCTGACAACTTTTTTGCAGTTGGCGGACGATGAAGTTTATGTCGGTGGTTCCGCGATGACGGCGGAAGCAGCTCTGGGTTTCAGGCAGGAGTCCTTTGTCCAGATGGTTGTTCAGACGATTAAGAAGAGTGCGAACGAAGATTTTTTCGGTGATGTTAAGCAGGGAGATTCCTGGGTGGTTGTCGCACATTTGACGGCCCCTTCCCGCTCATAGAGATGGACGATTGTGGCGTCCTCGAAGTCCTGAGGCACTTCTCCTTAACGCCAAATCTCCTGAAAGAGTGTTGCCAGATAATCCATAAGCCGGGGCCGCCGTGCTTGCAGATCGCGGCAGGAATCGCGCCTGATCCGGACGCATTCCGGCTGGAGGGCTACTGTACGACCTTGATGGTTTCGTGGAAAGGGAACGAGATGTCGAAATCGGCGTTGGTCTCCAATTGAGGCAGACGGGCGATGGCGGTGTCGGAGATGGCAGGGGGACAGCTGAGGACGTCTCTGAAGTGTTCAGTGCATTGCTGCAAGATTTGCGTCTTCTCAATGAGTCGGGTGGTTCCGTTGGCGCTGAGAAAAGGAGCGATTCCTTTGGCTGTGGGACCGTACACAGCCTGAATCGCAGCGATGAAGTTCTTCCATTCGTTGCAGTCCGCGTTTCTTTGGATCTCCACGACTTCGCAAGTCGTCCCGGCCTCCTACATCTCCCGCAACCGCTGCTGCACAAGGCGGTGACTACAGTAGAAGACTGGTTTGCTGTCGGTGGTAGGACGGTTGAAGTAAGTTTAGTGCAGGCTGTTCTTCCCGGCGAGCAGATTGCTAATGGCGGTGCTCTGTCGTTGAACTAATCATGATGTTGACAGCGTGAGCAGCCGAGGACAGCCAGAGGGATTGACTGAACCGTGTCCCTTAGTTAACACCATCGGTCCTCAACAGAGGCGTTCTCATCGGCGGCGGCGGCGGCGACGGAGATGGTGAGCAGGCAAAGACAAAAAACAATATTCAGCTTATCAGGGGGGCGCATATCTTGAGGCCTCCTGCCAAGCCCGACGGTATGTGGATGACACCTTCGTCACCATCGAACGGGATCAGGTGCTGACATTCTAAGAACGTCTCAACGCCGTCTTCCCGGACATTTAATTTACGATGAAGGAGGAGGAAAACAATCAGCTGGCCTTCCTGGATGTCCTCGTCTGCCGCAAGGATTGGGGTGGCCTAAAAATCAAAGTGTTCAGGAAAGCGACAAATACGACGCAAATATTGAACTTCAATAACAACCACCCGATCAGTCACAAACGCAGTTGCGTAAGGGCGCTATGCCGGCGCGTTGAGACGCACTGCAGTGAAATGGAAGACAAGGTTGCTGAATTACAATATCTTCGACGGGTAATGAGAGCCAATGGTTACCCGCGCAACTTTGTCAACCAGTGCATACGAAAAGGACACCAGAGACCAAATCTAGTCGGCCCCAAATTTTGGCGGGGCCTTACGTACGTGAAGAACGTCTCGGAAGCCGTCAGTCGTCTTCTAACTCCACTTGGAGTTGGGGTTGCACACAGGCCGGAAGCAACCATTAGGCGCCAAGTCATGAGGCAAAAAGACCCGCTGCTACGGCAGGAAACGTCTGGACTCGTTTACCGGATCTGGTGTAGTTGCGAACAAAGCAATTATGTCGGAGACACTGGGGGATTACTCCGTACGTGAATTTTTGAACACGCAGCAGCAATGAGGCGAGGAGACGCTAGCTCTCAGGTGGCGACACAGTCGACGGGACCCGGCCATATTTTCGAATTTCAAGAGGCCGAAATCCTCGCAAGGGGTGAAAACCGCGTGAGCCACGAGCTGCTCGAGTCATGGTTCTTAGGCTCGTAATCCCTCAACAAGCAAAGACCTCCCGGTACCATATTCTGTGCTGCGATTTTCCCTGGGAAGGAGAATCAGTCACGTGGGGAGGGCGCGGACGAGCAATCCTCACGGTGACATTGAGCCAGTTTGCCGAGCAATCGTCACACCAGCATCCAGCACGGATGACGAAATCACGGCAATTAACGACTCGGACTCGGACCGACAAGCCACCACCGCATCAATTACGACCCCAGCGGTGATTGCGAGAGCTGTTAATTGCAGTGCGCATACAGTCCACGGCAGCCACGTGCTATAAATACTGCAATCATGGTGCCACCATCACCTTTATCTGCGAATGTCTCTGATGATGGATTCGAGTGAGAATCCGAAACGTCAGGCCAATAAATTTCTTGTTCCAGCGATCGCATCTTCATCTTCTGAACCGCTATCTGGAACTCACCTGTTCGCTTCTATCAGCAAAAGTCCACGTCTTGGAGATGACAAGGCCATGCTCTGCCATCCGTCGGCACCCCGGATCGCCTTTGTCACCATCACGTCCCGCTGGTCTCGCCTTCGGACGAGGACATAGTCCAGCGGTTGCCAGTGTTGAGGGGGCATCCAGTTGGCCTTTTCCCTCATCGGTAGGCGAAAGGAGATGTTGGTCAGGATGAGATGCCGTTCAGCGCAGATTCGTGGGAGGAGCAAGCCACTGCCTCTGGAGCCGACGAGACCAAATGAACCCAGCACTCCTCCGCAGTCTGCATGCTGACGAGGGCGTTGAGCTCATCAGGGACAATCAACTTATCCGTCTACGGCACAGTCGCCAGGAGGGAGTGTATGTCCCCGTAAAATTTGTTCCTTGCCACGTCAGAGCTGGTTATTGGGAGGTATAGACACCTATGCTGGTGGCGAAAGTGCCGCTGGGAAGACAGACAGAGGATCATTAGGCGATCGTTGATGTCCTGTGGCAGATAGGACAGTCGCCCAAAGATGTTGTTCTGGATGGCAAAGGCGATACTCGTGTCGTTTTGCTCTACCTTGAGGCGACCACTCTAGAAGAGGGTGTAGCCGGCACCCACCTCCTCCAGTTGGCCTTGTTCGGAGCACCGTGTCTCACTGAGTACAACGATGTCCGCCTTGTAGCGTGTCGGTTCCTGAGCGACTAGCGCCGTCCTTTATTCCGGCTGGTTGCTCCTAGGATTATCTACAAGGTAACGAACATTCTATGCCGCCAGAGTGGACGGACTCATCCTAGCTGTCTGTATGGGAGGAGGAGGGGGAAGAGTGAGAATGTTTTGTCTTGCGTTTTGGCCTTGACCGCATGTCAAGCAGTCTGCGAGCCACTGTCTGCACACAAATGTCGTGAACCCAACTGTATTTAAGGTACTTTTTACAGCGCCTCCCCTTTGGCGCATACGTTCGACCAATGTTGGAATATTGTGTTCAGGCATGGTGTCCCTAGACGAAAAAAGATTACACCCTACTGGAGAACGTACAACGAAGAGCGACCAAGCTAATCGGCGGATTAAGTGGCTTACCTTATGAGAGACGGTTGGAGAAGCTAACAATATTTCCTCTCTCTTATAGATAGTACGGAGGGGACATGACCATGGCCTTCAGGATCGTCCGAGGGCTGGACTGTGCTCTTCAGTTTGACGATTTCTTCGAACTGGCGCGGAAGATAAATCTCCGAGAGAACCAATACAAATTAAAGACGAAATGTGCCAAACTCGATTTGCGGGCCGAATTCTTCTCCCACCGGCTGGTTGAGGATGGAACAAATTGCCGAACTCCGTTGTCTTAGCGGAAAACGTCGAGACTTTCAAAAGAAGACTAGATATTTATGCTTGATGGTCAAACATTTACATGATATCAATGACTGGCATAACTGCTATGAAAATGTCTGCATGATTTTTTTCATACGCCTATCTGTAAATAGGGTCTTCAAAGGCTCTGCCTCTATCCCTCATATATACTAAATTATACTGAGGAGTAAAGTAGTACTCCCCCCAAATAGGTCTGCCCTGTCACACTAGACGGATACCGTTCTCCATTATGGGTCATGGGCTTTAGTAAGAGAACGACCAGGACCGCCTACGGGATCGCTGTTGCCGAAACCCCCGAAGAGGGCGAAAGCAGCGCTATAAGCCCCCTATGGACCTCCCTCAAGAGGTTGTGAATAAATCTGTAGAGCTTGGCTGATCTCGCCCGGAATTGGCCATCCTGAATGTGGACAGCACGGTGGGAGCGGTTATCTATAAATTCAACGGGATCGCTTTTGCCAGAGCCAAAGGAGCTGTTTGCAGGTCACACGTGCCGAGGACCAACAAGTGCAACATCCGATGTCTCCCATCGTGACCACGCTGTCAACGGCCAGTACATGCACGGATCAGCTTAGTCGGACATCTCCGCACCCAACGCAAGACTACGCGGAAACTCCACTTACCGTCTTCAAAAACGTGAGCGCGTTCACCCCTACCGCAACCCCACGATGCCCACGATAAGGATCACGATGACCACTGCCTCCACCATCAGTATCCTAACTCCCACAACCGGTGGGAACACTCACAACGTCCAGCCACCAACCGCCAATGTTCCATCAACAGCAGTGCAGAGTGGAGACGAACTTGTCTATCCTGCTCAAAGTACCCCAGAAACTATATATAACGAATCGGCCTAGTCGGCAACTTGTGAGTCCGTCGCAGTGAGACTGGCAGACTAGTGCCGTGAGTGCCAAACTGCATCTGTCGCACTCCCCCTAATTGCTCACGCCGCTATCGGTCGCTCAGTCATCGTATGGGCTTACTCGGCCATGTGCCCTTCCATGAACATTTGTGGTAAACCAGGCAACACAATCCCGTCACCACACTCCGACCATCAGTTCGGAGAACAGAAATGGACCCGATACACAATACCCGAGGCACAGACAAAGCATGCGAATCTCACGACAAGTAAAGCATTCTCCTTAATGCAGTTTTGTATCTGAGCAGGGCGCGCATGGCATTGGTCGACTAGTTGCAGCAGTTCGAAGACTAAACCACGAAATAAAAGTCATGGCTGGCAATAGATAGGCCTGCATGAGAGTCGTCGTTTGCCAAAAATAAAACAATCAAACCGCCTTTGAATTCAACCATGGTGTCAAATGGCAATATTTCACTTGGAAATAAGTTCCACGGTCGAACTACTCGCTGTCATAAAGAAAACCTCCGATGGTCTAGGCGCCTACGTTCCCGTTTGACAGTGAACGGGTGACCGCACAGGTGACTCATGTTCGTAAGGTCAAAGAAATCTTCAGATTTAAGCAAGCAGTCATGCCCGCGGGCAATGGGAAATGACCACAGCAGGTCACATCTCATTTGTCTATAGGATATCGGAGCAAATCGGGGTGGATCGGTCTTTCTAGATACGACAGTATTAAGACCATTTATTACTTTTGTCGTCTGCCGTTGCAGGACATCTATGCCGGCATTCCGGTTTCGAAATTCTGTCTGACGAATTTATCATATATTTATGCAAAGGGTTTCGGAGGAAAGACTATGAAAGCACGCCTAATCTAGTGCATGATGCTGGTTGCCTTTGAACGACTCTTTGCACTGCTCGGAGGACAGGAAATTCGAAATTGTCCAGGTAACTTGGTTTTGGTGTGCATCAATTTCTTTTAGTGAAGCCGCACTTATAATGTACTGGTGCTTTGGGAAGTTCTTCCCCAGCTTTCACGCGCATGACTGCACGTTTGGATACAATAAATGCTAGAAGGCACTTGCTAGTAAACGTGACCAGCTTATCAAAGTCCTCATACGGTTTATG
>CACRXP010000873.1:95866-135838 GCA_902702965.1 Spirometra erinaceieuropaei | reverse complement strand
GGAGGAGGAGGAGGAGGAGGAGGAGGAGGACAGAACCGAAGTCCGTACCCGCGGAACGCCACTTTCTGCTGGCACCCATTCGGGTACAAAGGTGCCAACAATTACTCTTTGCATCCTTCTAGTCTGGAAACTCTTAATCCACATAAGAATGATGTTCTGGGTTCCAAACCTCGAAATCTTCTGTAGGAGTCGTTCATGAGGCATACTATCAAACGTCATTTTGAGGTCAAAGAAGTCGAGATCAGTTGAACGGTCATAGTATATGGCTTTTGGTCGTTTATTCGCGAGTAAAGGCTACTCATAAGACATGAGTGACCGGGATGATATCCGTGCTGAGAAGCACACACTAGGTTCTTTTTCTCCAGATACATGACTAAATGTCGCTTAATAAATCGCTCCAAGACCTTGCACAAAATGCAAGTTAGACTAATAGGAAGGTAATTTTCGAACTCTTGTCTGGACTCTCCCTTAAAGATTTGGGAAATCGTGACCACTTTGATCTCTTAGGACAATCCGCCTTCTTTTATGAACTATTGAAATACCATAGATACCGGCTGACATAGAGCATCGACAAATCCCTGCCAGCACATGGCCCCTTCATAGGCGGGGCTGGAAGGGGCTGGGTGGGGCCAGAGCCCCCTCTGCATTGAAGCAATTTTAAGCGTATTTGCATCGAAAGATATGTTTCAAAAGCACCACTTAATGTACCTTCTTTGGAATTAAAAGGAGCTAATTTATCAAAATTGGCTTATAAATCATAGAGAAAGCATCCGTTTACGCTCACTGAATGTAGCTGCGGATGAGCACAATATATTGAGGTTTTGTTTAAGTCCCTCATTGCGTAAACTCTTATTTGTCCACCGGTTTACAATCTATGTGTGTTATTAATTCGTATATTTGACAATCGGGACGATATTTTAAGGCGGTGCCAAAAGTGGGCGGGGATGTGGCCGCCCCAGCGCATTTTTTTTCGCTGGCGGGGCTAGGCGGGGCTATCGCTTTGCATGCCCCGCCACAGCCCCCTCCACAGCCCCGCCTAGCCCCCTCATGGCCCCCTCTAGCCCCGCCATTATTGAGGGGACCAGGCGGGGCTGGTGCTGGCAGGGATTCTCGAAAGGCAAGTGGATGAATTCTAGCTAGACTAGGTGGATTGACAGGCTTCAATCGGAGTAGTTCTGTCCTCATAGATATAGGAGGAAGCAAAAATTATAGATGAAAAGTTAATATTATGCCCATAAAATTTTTACACATGATTTGCCAGTTTGTAGACACGAACCCAGCAGTTATGTAAAACACGCAATGAGGAACGTATCTCCGTGGGCAACTACGAAAGTGTGGGATGTTGCGCTGATGGCAGAGGCGAGAAAGTAGAAAGATACTGAGAAGTGATAACATTTCCTATTGAAAGGAAAACGGCATCGGCAATCCCCACACATGAAGCCACGCCAGCCCGACCTGGATGCAATCGGATGTGACTTATTCTCGATCTTTCAAATAGCATTTTTCAGTTGGATTGACTTGTTATAAACAGTCCCTGGTCAACAATTGTATAAGATCTTCAGCTCGGAACAAACCGGAAACAAACTCAGTAGAAGAGACTTAGTGCATCTTATTCAAACAAAACATACACAACCGGAGACATTGAACATGATTTAGAAACGTACACGTCAGAGTCGACAAATATCAGAAAAAGCGTTGTTTAGGTTTTCCTTTTATAGGGGTTGCATAAATTCAGACCAACGGTTCCTAAAAGAGCCAATGGATACCATTCTAGATGGAGTTACAGAAAGCCGGGAGAAATTAAAACAGAAAGTCGATTACCAGACCTAGCGAAGTACATTAAGCAGCGAGTGGGCAAAGGGTGAAAACTGTTGACCCAATTTTACCATACCAAATTTAGAACATAAAGGCAAATCAGAAGTATGCAACGACTTTTGCTTACTCGGATAAAAGACAGTTACAGAAACAAATACAGCTGTCGGGCGTCAAACAAATGAACAACACCTGCGATTAGTGAAGGGATAAAATGGCTCAATAGGATAATAATCGAACATAAGACAAGATAGGTTAGGGAATGGATGGTGACATTATTCGGAGACAAAATCAGTGTCTGTAAAAAAGAAAACGTAACCGGCAGATGGAGACAGCAAATAATTGAGACAGGGGGTTGACAGCAGGCCCCCAGCAGTTTAAGCAAGTTCAAGAGCCTGGAAATGAATTATGAAAGGAGGAAGTACGGTTATTGAGAGGGTACCTAGAATAGGGGAAGTTGTACGTAGAAGAAATATACTATCATTTCAAGGCCATGGAAAATGTGAAAAGCGGGCGCTTCACCAAATAAAATGTCCCACCTCTTTTTATTACTTAGACTACGCCGGAATTCGTCGTTACATATGTTAACGATATCATCCATGCGAATAAGCTATAAGACACCAGGTGAACATGAAGGTTGAGCTAACGATAGGAAATCACACGAAATATGCAAAAATACATAGTAAAAAGTATTGTGTGCATAGTACGATTTCCCCAGGAGTGCAGGATTCAGTCGCTGCTTCGACAATTCCGGCGAGATGTCGCGCTGTTGGTGTTATGACCCGGAAGGGAGGTAGGACAGGAAGAGAGCCGGTTTGGAGGCCAAGCACTTTATTGGAACTTGCGGACCGGAGGGGTTACAACTCGTAAGAAAGGTGTGCTATTTATATTGGCTCCCGTGCATTCTGGAACATTCCGTCCAATGATGTGCCAGTCGTTGAGGGTGTTCTAGAATGTTCCAGCCTCGAGCGTGCTGGTCGCTGATTGGCCACCGCGTGCGCGATAGCCCCGCCGCGGAAACGTCTGCAATGTCCGGCCATCCACTGATTGGGTCGCACACGTGAGCAAAGCCACCACGCGTGCTCGGCGCTGCAGTGCGCGCCGGTCGGTCGTCTAACTTCACGCGGGACTCACATCGCCGACTTGATCCCCTGTTTGGCGTCTTAGGCCGTGGTTTTATGCCGCTTTCACTCTCCATAATACCTCCCGCTTTTGAAAGTTGGACCTCGTACCTCTTCTTCTTCGTGTCCAAGACCAGTTTTCTTGGCGGTTGCGTTCTTCTGCTACTTCTACGAACGACGGATAATGTTGTCTGACTGGCTACCCTGGGGGTTGGAACCTCAAAGGTATCACACAGCAGGTCGAGTACCATTTGGCTGTCTCTGGTGTGTCTAGTCCTGAGCTGATTTGCATGCCTCTTTATTTCTCCACCTCAAACACAACACCTCTGGATTGTGTTATTATACCTTCTATCCAGGGCTTCTCTCCGGCTTTGTAGTTGCGAGCAAACACCTTCTCTCCCTCGCGAAAGTAATGTTTTGTTTTTTGTGGAACTCGAGCTTCCGGTTAAAGGTACTGTAATCGCGTATTCGGCTGTCGTCCCAAAAACCTGTCGGCTGGTGTCTAACCCCTAAGATCACTTTTTGGAGTTGTTCGATAGGCAAAGCGGAATGTGTTGAGATACTCCAATTTAACACCCGTGTTCCACATCCTTTGCATCGCTCTTTTGAACTTGTCGACGAAACGTTCTGCCTGGCCATTCGATTGTGGATGGAATGGTGGTGACGTCACATGTCGAATCCCCCATTTCTGACGCAGTTGTTGGAAAATTGATGACGTGAACTGAGTGCCGTTATCCGTCACAATCTCCATGGGGATGCCGTATCTCGCTATTAGTTCTTCCGTCTTCCTTGTCGTGATGTCAGCAGTAGCTGCCGAGACGTCGAAAACTTCTAGCCACTTGGAGCATGCATCGACAAGTATTAGAAACATTCGCCAAGGTCTCGTTACCTCTGGCCATGGCACGGGCGGTACTTTCGGTGGGTTCTTAGCCTCACGTCCACACGGGCCGCAGCTTCGAACGAAATATTCCACGTCGTTGTCAATTCCCGGCCAATATACGTACTTGCGGACCAATTGTTTCATGCGGGTCATACCCTGATGTCCGGCATGGAGCTCCCGCAAAACTTGTTGCTGACATCTGACTGGGATCACCACTTTACCATCGCACATTATGCAGTCTTCCGTGATATACAACTGTTCCTTTCTGTTCCTGAAAGGCTTTATCGATGGGTGTACTTTGTCATCGCTGGGCCAACCGTTCCGAATAAACTCTTTCACCTGGCGCAAAAGTGGGTCTGCTGCAGTGGTGGCCCTGATGTGCTCGGCTGTGAGCGGCAACTGACGGATGACACCTCTAAACTCGTCATCATCTTGCTTTAGCGTACTGGCGACAACCACATCTTCTTGATTTTCGTTGCCTGCACTCAGTCGTGATAAAGCGTCCGGAGCTCCAAACTTCTGAGTGGGCACATATTGGATCTGAAAGTCATAGTTTTGAAGAATAGTACTCCAGCGTTGTATTCTCCTAGCTACGTTCTGGGGAACACCACAGTTAGTACCCAAAAGAAACTTCAGTGGTTGATGATCAGTGTGCAGTGTGAAGGGTCTGCATAAATAAACAAGTGGAATCTCTGTACGGCGAAGATAATGGCCAGTGCCTCCTTTTCAATCTGGCTATAATTCCGTTCTGCGTTCGTCAGTGACCTGGCGGCATGCATGACTGGCTGGACTCTCCCATCTGCGTCCTTCTGAAGGGGCACTCCGCCTAAACCGTACTCAGAGGCGTCTGCCTGGACAATGGTCTCTTTGTCAGCCTCGAAGTGCGATAACATAGTTGAGTCGCATATCCTTGTCTTTATGGCATTAAATGCGTTTTGACATTCTGGTGACCAAACAAACTCCACGTCCTTGCACAGAAGTCGACTGAGTGGAGGTTTTATACTGTGCAACCCAATGATGAAGGGGCCGTAGTAGCTGACCAACGCAATAAACGATTGCAGCTTCTTCGTGTTCTCCGGCACTTTCACGTTCTGGAATGCCTTCAACCTCTCTGGGTCAGGTGCACGCCCATTCTCGTTGACTATGAACCCGAGGTAGGGGATCTCCTTCCGCAAAAAATCACTTTTCTCCGTATTGATCTTAAGGTCGTAGTCGATCAGATTGTCCACAACCTGGTCCAGCCTTTGAGTCAGCTCTTCCTCTGAGCTACCGACAACCAAAATATCGTCCACATATGCCATAGTCCCGGGAACATTCGTAAGCATCGTATCCATAATCTGCTGGAACACACTAGGTGCCGTTTTCACGCCGTAGTTTAGACGAGTTTATCTGAGGAGACCCTTATGCGTATAAATGGTCAAAAGTTCTTGCGATTTCTCGTCCACCTCAATTTGCAAGTAAGCTTCGGATAGATCGATCCTTGCACAGACTTTCCCTTCATTTAGAGTAGCAAAAATCTGCTCTAAGGTTGGCAGCGGGTAATGATAATCTTCTAGTGCATCGTTCAGGCCCGTTGAATAATCCGCACATAATCGTATTTGTCCGTCGGGTTTCTTCATCGCCACGACTGGAGCAGCCCAAGCTGAATAATTGGTAGGATAGATTATGCCCTTTGTTTTTAGTCTTTCTAGTTCAGCTTCTACAGACGACAGTACCGCAAACGGGACTCGTCGGCTCTGTTTGAAGACTGGCTTTTTCTCCGGCTTCACTTTCAAACTTATCTTCGTCTTCGTGCACCTTCCGGCGCGTTCTCCATACGTTCCATATACTTATTCTTCAGGACCTCCTCAGTAGTGTTGTGCACCGCTCCGCAAATTTCGTCAAAGGGACGGTTCCACAATCCTACTTCGGAGATCGTCTTATTTCCGAGAAGATTGTTACGGGTCTTCGACACATAGACATCTGCGAGGCAAGTCATGTTTCGAAAACTGACAGTCGCCTGAAAAACGTCTTCAAATTCCATACGCATCTCGTTCGACGCCCACGCTTTGATCTCTGATGGTCTCAGTTCTGGAGAACCGATGTCCTCCCATGTGCGCATGCTGATTATGGTCAGATCAGAAGCTGTGTCTACTTGTAATGTGGTCGGCTTTTCGTTAATATTCACTGTCAAGTATTTCCGGTGTTCGCAGTTGAGTACTTGCGAATCGTCTTCTAAAACGACATGACAATTCTTTCTTGGGCTAGTGTGCGCCGCTCTGCAATGTGAAGCTTTATGGCCAACACGGGAACATTTGCAGCACTGTAGCAGTTCGCGTCTCCTCGCTTTCCGTCTTTGTCACGCTGCCCTCCTGTCCGCCTCACACTCCTTGTCGATGCGCTGATGGGATGCGCGAGTGCTCGAAGCCAATCAACGCTGCCCCCAATCTGATTGGCTGGCGAGATTGAGACAACGAAGGGCGCACACACGCGCTGACACAACACCTCGAAGGTGGCCACAGACAACAGCTTGCTTGGAGCGCACTTGCGGCGACTGTCTACATAACCCTTGTGTACGCACGTCCTCAGGCAGTAAAGGTTGTTCAACTCAAACCGTCTTCCCTGATTTTTGATTGGGAATCTTTATCTTGTCGACCACACAACCTTCGACAGCACTTCCTACTACGATAGGGACATTTACTTACGCAGTGCCAGCCGCCGCACAGCCAAAAAGCCGTCTTTGGATTCCGCGAAGAAACTCTATTCGGTTGTGATTGTCACGATTTTGTGTCGAAAACGTAAGCTGGCTGACTATTTGTGCTTCCAATAAGCCGGGTATCTTGCTTGATATTTGTGGTTCGGACACATTCCTCCGCCAGTTCCTGTACTGTCATGTCGTCATTCTGGTCTAGCTGGACGAGTAACTGCGTAAGCACATCTGCATCTTCTGACAACGTCAACGACTTAATGAAAAATAGTGCTTTAATCTGTGTGTTGGTGGCCTGTTCTACCTCGGCTTGCTGTAAATTATCATTAACTCGACCGGCCAAGTCAAAATAGTCTTCTGCAATCTTACGTTCTAGCTTGAAATATTCAAAACGTCGATTCAATAACGACTTTGAAAAACAGAACAATGCTTTCAAATGCTTGACCGTGTCCTTAAACGAGACATCTGACGGTTTCTGAGGCAGAATGAACTTTACGTACCGCTCGTGTTCCCGCCGGGACAGTTTTAGCAGAATGATTTCCACTATCGTCTTGTCGTCCAATTCTGCTCCCTCCCCTTCGAACAGTCCTTCGTACTTTCGAAACCAGGCTTCGAACTTCACGCCTCCCTCTAGATCGTAAACGAACTCGGTGATCCGTTATTCGATCTGCTTCCTGTTGTTGTCTCTGGATGCCGGTCCCCAATTCCACTGCATTTCCGTGAGTAGTGCCATGAAACTGGCCTGCTGGGCCTCCAGTATAAGTTTCAGTTGTTCTTCTGATATCATTTTGCTGCACCTGCGTCACCAGTTGCTATGAACCGGAAGGAAGGTAAAAGAGGAAGAGAGCCGGTTCGAATGCCAAGCACTTTATTGGAACTTGCGGACCGGAGGGGTTACAACTCGTAAGAAAGGTGTGCTATTTATATTGGCTCCCGTGCATTCTGGAACATTCCGTCCAATGATGTGCCAGTCGTTGAGGGTGTTCTAGAATGTTCCAGCCTCGAGCGTGCTGGTCGCTGATTGGCCACCGCGTGCGCGATAGCCCCGCCGCGGAAACGTCTGCAATGTCCGGCCATCCACTGATTGGGTCGCACACGTGAGCAAAGCCACCACGCGTGCTCGGCGCTGCAGTGCGCGCCGGTCGGTCGTCTAACTTCACGCGGGACTCACATCGCCGACTTGATCCCCTGTTTGGCGCCTTAGGCCGTGGCTTTATGCCGCTTTCACTCTCCATAACAGTTGGCAAACAAAGTGGAGGACTGAATCTAGAGTACTGGCGGTAAAAGGATAGATTAACAGATGGCTAATCTGAGAATTACAGTGTTTTTGAGGAAAACAGGGAAGGTAGGCGGTATGCATTAACAAGATTTTGCACCGATTACATCCTGAATTTCAGCAGATTTGAAGTTAATGCCGTTAAAAAGTTCAACCAACTGCTGTATGGTCCAGATTGAGGAAGTAAAACTTTGTAACTTCCGCGCTGTTTCTACTGATGGGGATGTTAAGATTTGCAACGAACCTAATTGCGTCTGGGATGAACCGTGGTTGGCGACATGTTAAGATTCTGAAAGACACGTTCAACTGTTGGTCAGCAGGTTTATTAAAAGAAACCCTTTTTATATCTAGCCGCATAATTTTGAATATAACAAAAGGATTTGCAAAGAAATTCGGGTGGATGTCCGAATCAGGCGTAGGTTGTCCGGCGAAGCTGGAAAACTAGGCACGAAACGCGAAGCTCTTGAGGTCAGGCCAAAACGTCCATAGTATTTTTCTCAGTTGATGGAGTAGAGCAAAACGAACAAACCTGAGCTACTTTTACTCCTTGCAAATTGTACCTGTTCTGCGACATTGTGTCTAGTACACGCATGCGAAAATTTTATTTCAACATACAATCCACTATGTTTGAACCTATTAACAACTGGAAAACTATTGGTTGATACTAGCCTTCTAACCGCCTCGAAAACGACCTTCAAACAATGGGAGCGACCGCGCGGCCCTTGGTTTTAGCTCCGTATCGGCGAGAACGTTTCTTGATGCTTATATCTACTCTTTTGAGGGCAGCCGTCAGTAAACGCCCTGGCAGACCACCCTGATGCGGAACTGAATGTTTGAACGGTTGCGGGAATTTTCTCGTAGGGCTTGCGAAAAAGCGACTAGAAATAAACGCGTGCCGCCTAATTCGTTTCCTTGTTATCTCTCGCTTTGATGTTCGTTTGTTGTCGTTGACACTTACCAATCGTTATTTTTCCGCTTAGACGTTCGTCCGCCCAGCATTTCGCCCAGTAAATTGGTAGTAGCGGTAAGATGTCGACGTCCACGAATGCGCATACCGACGATCAACCCCACGCTGGACCCCCTGCTTCTTATCCTGAGACTTCGGGCCCGCCCATTAGTAGATCGTATGTGTGCCCAAAGAGCGAAATGGAGCCAGACCTTGGCTGTCGCTCCCTTCGTCCCCCCAACCCCTTTCACTCCAACGACGACTATTCCCTATGGGTGTTCTGCGCCCAATACTTCCTCCGTAGCGTCCCCCCCCCTCAAATAGGCCGGCTCCTACTTAATCTCCCTGTTGGGTGACTCAGATATGCGACAACTAATGGCCACGAGTATATCGTTGGATGCAACTATCGCCAAACTATTTAGTACGCTGAGCGACCTCTTCGATCACCGGCTGTCACCTGCTTTGGAAGTAGAACCGTTCTGTAGTCGACGGCAACTAACGACAGGGGCGGCTGATTCCTACGTCGAAGCCTTGCGAGTGCTGGCACGGGCGGCCCTTCCGGATGAATCCTCAACCTGGCGTGAGGCCGAAATTGTCAAAAGTTTTACATTAGGCGTTCGTAACACAGAATTTTACTCGAAGTTCATTCATAAACAGTACACTTCGTTGAAGAAGGCGCTGGAGGTGGCCCGCGGATACGAGGCTTCAGATGTGGCGCAAATACAATTTGCTTCCGCCCAGATCTTTTCGGTTTCGAAACCCGCTCCGTCGACTTCTCGACTACAGCAGGTTGTCGTTCGCCCTGCCGACCGGGCGAGGACAGTTGTCGTGGTTCCCATCTGGATTCAACGAGTTTAACGTCATGCCTTTTGGCCTGGCGAACGCACTGGCCACGTCTCAACGGCCAATGACGACTGCTTTGCGCGACAACTCCGACAGCTCGCCGGATTTACCTCGACGAGATTATTGTTCATGGCAAATTGGTCGAAGAGCACAATACAAATTTACGAGGTGTTATTGTGGGTGAAGGATGCTGGCCTCGTGTTACGAACATATAAGTGCAGGCTCCTGCAAAAGCAAACCTTATTCCTTGGACATGTCAAATGGGGTATACATCCGGACCCGAGCACAACACCCCAAGACAAGACAGGAAGTGCTAGTTTTCTCGGCCGTGTGTCCTATTACAGGGAGTTATTCCAAGGGCTCGCTGGTATCGCCACGATCTGCACTGGCTGGCCGAAAAGTCAAGGCCATTCCTTTGGACTAAAGAATGTGAGCAAGTCTTGACGTACCATTGACGAACGTAACTCTAATTTAAAATTGGTCCTACGACCCTCAGGGATGTAGGCCTAACACTGAACCCTATTGAGTGTGTCTTCTTAAGACCAGAGGTCTCCTTTCTCGGTTATCGAGTATCCCCATGACAGGTTGCTGCGCTCCCAGAGAGGGTACAACGAATTCAAAACTAGCCTACTCCATCCAACGAAGCTCAAGTGAGGAGTTTCGTCAGCCTAGCCTCATTACCGACGGTTTATTTGCAATTTGGCACACATTGCAGCATCTCTGCATAAACAAACGGAGAAAGGCAGGCCCTTTAAATGGAAACCAAACTATGATGAGGCCTTCCGTACTCTTAAATCAGCCCCCTATTCGGCACCCCTCCTTGTCCTGCCTAACACTCAGCCCGACGCTCCGCCCTTCAATCTCGATACTGATTCCCGCAGTTTCGCAATGGGGCCGTCCTCTGTCAGACAGATAATTACGGACTAGAACGCCCCATCTGCTTTGCCAGTAACATAATATCGAAGACGCAAGGTAATTACTACACTTCTTCCGTGAACTTGGCTACCGTAACACTTGTGCAACATGCCAGCATTTCTTTAAAGGAAAGCGTTTCTTACTGCGAACTAACTACCGAGCGCTCCAGTGGCCACGATCCACTAAGTACCCAATGGACCAACTAGTTCGGTGGCAGAGAATACTCCAAGACTTCGATTTTGAATACCAATACCGCCCGGACCCAAAGCATACCAATGCAGATGCATTGTCAGGGCTAGCGTCAACCACTCCGACAGATGACGATACGCCAGACCCGTAAGTCAATGCAATCGTCGTGGGTGAACAAACAAGGGATCGGTGATCCTCGGCTCAACGGACTGACCTAGACACATTCCTCATATATCAGCCCATTCCACAAGGGACGCATAAGCCGAATAAACAAGAAATGCTCGGTTCCGGCCTAGGAGCCTGACTCCTTCACCAGCGGCCACACCTTGCATTTGAAAATGACATCCATTTCTGCCGTGACCACAACACAACACATTTACGTCCGGTTGTCCCTGGTTCGCTGATTGAAATTCATTTAACGGATCACTGCGGCCAAAAGCAAACAGAGTTAGCAGCCCGCGCCAGGTTTTGGTGGCCTCAATTTCGTTCATCCGTCTTCCATTTTTGATAGTCCTGCCACACGTGCGCCACACTTAAGTCCCCGGTACCGTCTCGAAAAGCACCCATGCAGCCAATGATTGCCCAAAGCATCAAATCGGTGATTTAGTTTTATATTTCAACGCGACTCCATCCTGCGAGACAGCAGCGAGGTTTCACCAGCAGTGGCAGGAACCCTTTTTATGTTAGATGTTTTCCCTCCTACAAACATCCTGCTTCGGGACTCAGTTCAACCCCAAGCGGCACCTTTTACAGTTCACCTCTGTAAACTTAAACCCTATCGCGAACGACTATCCCTCTGCTCATCCGACGCCCTTCTCCTACTCCCCGCGGACCAGGCCCCCTCATAGCTGTCGAGGTCGTTGTTCCGCCACTCGTAGTCGAGGCTGACGTTGAGGACAGTGCCCAATTTCACAGGGAGGGTCGAAACGGTCACGAGAGAAAAAGACGGGCGGGAACTTTGATTCATTTTTACCTCTCCGTATCCTCTGTCTCCTAGCGACTATGTCTGCAGTGGAAGTCTGGCCTTCCAACGGACACAATCAACCTGCGGACTCGTCCCATAAACAGAAACCTCCCCATTCCTAGCGTCCTACCACTGAACTCTTTCCTCATGTTTTGTTCAGTCTTTGGTACATCAATAAATTTACGTACCTCATCTCCTTTAATCGACTGATTGTGTGCTGGTGTCATGGCTGTTATTCGGACACAAGGAAAACGAATTACCGAAGAGCAGATTATAGTCACTGAACGTCGAGATTCCTGTGATTCGCACCCCAAAGGCTGTTTCATCCCGGACGAGCCTGAACAACAGAGTATAACCAGAGAGAAGAAGGACGTTATTGTCTGAGAGCTGTGAGCACATTTCAGAAACTAGGAGGCGATGAATGGCTGGATGTTAAAGGTGGTCGTTGCTTCCATCTGACGCTACTTACCAGACGACCAACTTAACTACGCGATCTACGTACTGCTCAGCACATTGGTCTTTAGATTAGCGTACATTGGCATGGCAATTGTAGTTGCTTTAGATGTAAGGCAACTATACTATATATGCTCTGCAGCATATGCAAGGGACAGCTGATCCAACGCTAGACCTTGAAACTGCGGCATGATGGTAGTCACATGTATGGATAGTGCATTATCGGTAACACGATGGGAAAATTGTTCAAAGTCGAAAAAACAAACGAACGATAGAGGGCACGATTGCGAATAGGCTAAACCGTTGTTAGAGTTTGGTCATTTGTTTTCACGGTGAAACTTTGGTAAGGAACGCTTAAACACTGCTGGGGCAGGGATCCATGCTTATACACTTGGACGGAGAATGCCTAATGGGCTTGCGTGCGAGGGCAGACGCGAGTTATGGGCAAGTACTTATTGAATTAGATTCAGTTAGAACTTATAAGGGTGGAAACACATGCAGGTTATGGGTGATTTTCCTCGATGTGTAAAGTCAAACCTTTATCCTTTATAAAAATCTCCGATAAATGCGGACAACCAGCGAGTGCAGCCTGGTTTACTGATCGATAGGCACACACGTATATGGTAAATACATCGTCGTCTCCGATAATTGATTTTTATTTTAAGTATAAATATTAAGTGTGATTTTCAGACTGCATCGTTGGAATTTCCCTCCCAAACAGTTTAAAGTCTCATGTGCGGAGTGGCTGAATCATAATGGCACAATTCTTATTATATCTTTTTGTTTCTATGAACCTTTACTTCCTCCAAGTATTTTCTTCCGCATTTCCTTCAGAGCTTTTTTTCACAAAACCTCGTTCGTGATGTTCTTCCTGACTCTTCTAGGGAATCGTCGACCGACCAACATCGCCACCTCAGGACATCTTGATGGACTTCCGCTTCCTGTCGGTTGGTGCATTTCGCTGTCTTTACGTAGCATTTATTGGTACGCACATCTCTGTCGCTTGCAATAGTCAGTATACTTTTATCTTTACCTGTAGAGATACGTGCACTGCGTATCGAGTTTAGCACAAGTATTATCGCTACCTTTCAAATGATTACTATATTACTTCGATCCGCGAAGTCCTAACTCACATATGGCCAGATATTGGTGTGTCACTTGAATTAACTTTTATTTGTTTGCAAGGCACGAAGTCATAGATGGTGTCTCACTAAAGTTATCGTTTTTTTCTTGGCAGCCGTGTTAGGCTTCACGTCCGCCTTCGACGGTTTAAACAATGTCGATACAGAAAATGCGTCTGACTGTGTTTCTGCGCCATTCGCTAACAGCCGTATCTCTAGTCGCGGCAGTATCACGGAATACATGGAAACGAGAGAATTATCGCCTTTAATCCGGTTCCTCGGTGTTTGTTCCGGACAGCCAGCCTCAGTGGGCGTCCTCTTGGAAATGCGTGCTCACTTCACTCTTTTGTTCCCCACAGTTGTGGGCGAGGTACATCGCATATGTTCTTTTGTGTGGCACCAGTAAGTAACGTGCAACAATAATTCTCGTTAAGCATATTTTGAAGCTCACCTCGACACGAAAGTCTTGAAGTTCTTGCTGCCTTGGTTAAAGTCAAATGAGTCGTCTTTGGCCTACTATTCCTGACGATAGGTTGTCTTCATTTTCTCCTAGTGTGTCTGGTGAATATGCAGCCCCAAAACACCAAGAAGGGTCAAAGCCAGCAACCTGGATGCCTCACAATGAGAAACCGAGTTTAAAGATAGCTAATCTTTCTTTATGTCTTTGTACTTTTCGACTATCGCTAGACAATGAGCTTTGAAAATCACCATGTAAATCGCGAGTCATGACTGTGATTGGATTTAAAGCTCACTTGTGCTGCATAAAGTAAAAACTTACTTGTAAAGACTATTTATATGCAACTTTGTCATGCTTTCTGCCCGCTTTTGATTGCTGTATCCGTTAAGAATTTGTCATACTTGGACCAATGGCACATATACATCTCTTAACTCTGCCTTTCTAGTCGATGTTCAAAAATAAACTTTATCATAAGCCGAAAGGTCCTATATCAGAGAACAAGTGATAAACGCTGTTTACCACGTCTCACGAATAGATTGTTCTCAGGCCCGCAGTCCATCAACAAACGCAATGACCTCCCGTTACCGTGGGGAGGGCGCGGGCGGGCAATTATCACAGTTACAGTGAGCCAATTTGCCGAGCAATCGTCACACCAGCATCCAGCACGGATGACGAAATCACGGCCATTAACGACTCGGACTCGGGTTTAAAAGCCACCGCCGCATCGATTACGACCCCAGCGATGATTGCGAGAGCTGTTAATTACAGCGCGAATATGGTCCCACGGTAGCCATGTGCTATGAATACTGTACTCCTTGTGCCACCATTACCCTTATCTGCGACTGTCTCTGATGATGGATTCGAGGGAGAATCCGAAACGTCAGGCCAATAAATTTCTTGTTCCAGTGATCGCATCTTCGTCTCCTGAACTGCGACCTGGAACTCGCCTGTTCGCTTCTATCGGCATTGCTCTTATATTATGCCGACTTTGTTGGCTGAGGCCCCGTGACTTTTATCCATGAGCGTTTACGGCCTGTCAGCCTGCAAGACAGGGATCGCCGTGAGACAGGACTCGCCGTTGGCCTTACTAGTGGCCATCCGGCGCGGTTAGTAGTGGTGCATAGTCTAGAGGTCCTTTGTTTTTGGAGTCAGCACACAAGCAAGCGTAGTCCGCAGCGGCAGTGCAACTAAATGCAGTTATCGGCTTCAATGCGTCATTTTATTGTAGCGCATACCTGCCATCTAGTCACCTGCTACTCAATTGATGATCAGCTTTGAAACCAAATCCACCACATACTTACCGAGGCGAACTGAATCATCGTACTGACAACTCCTGTGCGATTGATATTCCGGACGGCAGCAAATATGGCTCTAGGTTTATTATTTTAGGACCCGAATGCAGTCCTAATCATGTCCATTCCAAAAGACGCAACTTGCGAGGAAATACGGCGCTTGCCACCTCAAGAATTTTACCACAGCCACAGACTTTCGTCTGGCCGTCTCCAACCGCTCAACCGCATTGCTACATGCGTAAACCACTTTGCATGAGGTTGTAAGCCGCAGAAAGCGTCGCTTCAATGCTTTGATTTCCTGCGAAACGGTCTGACTGGTCCATACGTTAGTTTATGCCGCGCAATGGCATGCCACTGAGATCAGTTTTATTCAAGCCCACTCACAGAACACGGACCAATTCTACGTGGATAACAAAACCAAACAGTTCTGTCCACCATACTCGTGGACTGAGATTGCTAGGCTGCGTGCTGCACCAACCAGACGCTAAAATTGTTGGGGGTGTCATTTTTCTGAAAGTCGCCCCTACGTGGCAACGGGGTCGGGGTAGCTAATTAAAGACATGGGTTGAAGTGGTAAAAATCGATTCGGTGGTCTTTGACCTACAGGGCAATCGCGCCGTTTGGCCTATATTCGCTCTGCGATCTGTCGCCCACCGACTGAAATGCAGGGCGAGCACTCGGGATGTAGTGAGTCTTCATAGTGGAGCCGGTTTAATTCGTTATTACGGACGCCCTTTCAAGTCCCATTGGTAAGAAACAACCACTTCTCCCTTTATTTTCTGCCCGTTATTTGTCAGCGGACATCGCTTGCGCTTGGATGCCACCGAAGCCATCAGTTGGACCGACACCAGGTAGCCGCTGGCTTTCTTGAGTTTGAATCTCCGTGGAATCAGTATCGGCTGTAATGTCGACCGTGATGCACATTACGAAGACCCATGAGCACACTTACCGTCTTCACCCTCAATCCGCCGACTGCTGATGATAATACTCTACCTGTTCTTCTATCCGTAGGGAACATGCAATTACGCCAGCTGAAATACAATATCAGTGTGAGAGAATTGCCTTGGTGAAGTAGTAATATTTATCATTATGCAGCATAATCCCAAGATATTTCAGTCGCGCCAGGATGTCAGCCTTTGAATGTGCATCTTGTCGACCACCTGCAGCCTAGCACTCACTAGAATGGCTCCTTATCTAGTATGAATTTTTTCTATTGATTCCCGATGCGCTCACAAATCCATACGCGTTTATTAGAATCATGCACAAAAACTTCTTTTTTGCACTTATTTTGGGGCTATTTGCGTTTTCTTCAAATTGCATACTCGATAAGGGTAGCCTTCAGTCTTAAAGAGTCCGTATTTATGAAACTTCTAGGACCATGTTTATTCAAATAACATCTTGATTGTCCGTTTGCTGAGTCTACGTTTGATTTATACGACATGGTTCATGCCCATCGCCCAATTCTATTAGACCTTTATGGTGTCCTCTTAATAATTTAGAGGAATGTACTATTATTCCCGAATGGAAATTGTCTAGCCTGTAGTCGAAAACCCCATGCAGTAAGTCAACAACGGATTGAGTTTAAAATTATTCGAGCATTCGATAACTTCTTAGAAGTGTAAAATATCGAGTCGGAAATTGATAAGGACGTAATATGCCACACAATCAATGCATGCTTTCTGTAAAATATGTCGGAATTTATAGGGGCATCGAAGATCAATCTAAAGACGCACGCTACATAAGCAGCCGTTTTTAAATAATGCGATTTTGTAAACAGTCAGAATGACGCGCATCCAAAAAGTGGGCATCCTCCTGCGACCGAAGCACATTCGGGTTATGCTACAAGATAATCATCGTTACAATCCCACCTAAGTAATCCTTTCTAACCGATATCATAATTCAGAGCTCAGTTACCATTTCATGAGATATACCGGCTAACATATCGGGGCGGAGATTTTAGTGTCAACCAACCAATACTTTCGAATGCTTATATAGAATCATGTAATTACTATTTTGCAAAGCCTTGTACAAGCCAAATTTCGCGGTGAAACAAACTGTTTATGTATCCAAACCGTTTGCAGGATCAGTTTTACCAAACCAGTGGGGGAGACGCTACATACATCACTCAAGTGCATATTGAAAGCATTCTGACTTAAAAACCTCAAACTGTCTTTCAACAGTTTGGAAAAATGCGTTAAACCTCTTTTTATGCGGTCAGAACTTTTTGTTGCTTGCCTTTCCATGAAATTTTCAATTCTAGACTCAGCAGCATTGTCGTAGCTTTCAATTGTGGTCCCACAGGCATCAGGGTAATGCCCTTTGCGAGCCCTCTGCCCTTTAGGATTAAACACTGGTGAAACTTTTTAGCTAACCCTGGTTTCCGGACAAACGTTTTTGACATTTTACTAGAGAACAAGGTAATCCAGGGAACCTCAGTAGTATAAACACTAAAAGGACTCAAAAACTTTTATTCGCTAATGCCGTAGACCTCTCTGCATGCATGTGTCCGGTGGATCCTTATTCGAAAGTGGGCTTTTGGGTTCAGCCTGGTGTCAGCGACAGTTACTTCAGTGTGAGGACTAAATTTGCCATTATATTCACCCTTGTTTCCCCTCAAACTCGCAGCTGCAACTCCGGAAACGTTGCTCACAAATCAAATGTAACTTTCTTTCTGTGGCCATTTCTTGTTCAGGAAATGCCTGTGAATGTCAGTCTCCGTGCAAAGCCAAGGGGTACCAAACTCCAGGGAATACCTAGAAACACAACAAATGCGACATTTGAAACCTCAAGGCCTGCCAGCAAGGAGGAAGAGAACAAGAGAAAGAAGAAACCGGATCACAGGAATGCTAGCCTTGAACCTATAAGAATCCTCGCGGAGATCCCTGTCGACCGATGTTCAAACACTTCCCGAACCCTGAGTCTCGTCATGGACATCCAGACAGAGGATATGAGTTATAGTGTATTCGAACCCTGGCTGTTGGAATTCACTTGGGAAAGAACGCCAGAGCATTACGAAATTGGCGAAGTTGGCTGGAGCAGTGTCGGAGCACACGCGGGGGCACTCTCCGGAACGTACAGTCTCACAGACGTTAGACTATTCCTCAACTTGCACAATCAACGGGGACTGGAGTCGATCAACCCGAATCTAGGTATGGCAATTCAATTTTTCTTATTGTGGCTTCCTAGCTCTGAACGCCCAGACGTGGTTCATTGATAATCTCCGTCATTTGATAATTCTCACTGTTGCCTTTTACATATACTACTCCGTTGTTGTTATTGTTGTTTTCGTCCTCTCACATCGTCTTAGTAACTACCTTTTCCTTTTACGTAAAATGCTTATAATAACAGGAGGCAGTTAAGAGTAGCAGTTTGACTTCTGCGTTCATCCTTCATACACAGTGCCTGTGCTACCACATGAGGTGTGCCCAAATTTACGAAGCATCACTCAAAAGCTGGCCCAAACAAATGAACGATCTGACATTTAATGAAAACAAATCAAATATTGAAAGTAATACTTTATTTAGAAATAACGAATATTTTGGAGAAGCACAGATTCCAATGACGTCAAAATTGTTGTAAATGTTAGAAATACATAAAGTCTATCCGTGCAAATACCTACGTAAATAACACATCATAAATTGGACCAATTTAAAAGTAGGCCTTTAACGCGGTTTCTACTTGAATATCCTCCGAGAATTAGTGTTATATCAAGTATAGCGGTTAGTCACCATCCGACAGTTTAAGTGTGGAATCCGAAACGGTTTCACGAGCATTTGCTCTAATTTTTCCGTTTTTGCATAGTTTGATGTGCGGTTAATGAATGCAGAGCGCCACGGGGATAAAAGTTTTCGTAGGGCCACATATTGACTAGCCGGTCAGTGGCTGAGAAATCTGAGTAGAGTTAACAGATGCAATCATAAGTATATCGTTTTGAGGGAATCAATAGAACGTTTTTTCCGTAAAATTACCCTGTAGTTTTTCGAGATGATGGAAGTCGTTGAGTTCTAGACTGTCCTTGAAATGTCAGTGATTGCTTTGCGATCTTCAGCCCACAAAGGTGGGTTCTGTGCGGCAAGTTTTGTTTGGTGAAACTCAAGTTTGCATTACTCTCCTCTCATGGAAAGACACGCACGGCTGCACAGACCTAGTCCAGGACAGCTATTAGCACAGGAGTCTGCCCGAATATAATACAACCTTGGTTCTCGCTCAAATTTGCAGGCATTTTGACTGATAATTATGTGAAAATATATTTTGCGTGCAAAAAGCATGTTTGCCAGAATGGGCTGGACGAATAAGTAAAATGCACAACGTTTTGGCTGCCTAACAGCGGCCCTCTGAATACCCATCGTCACGTTTTTTTGTGTTAGGCGTAGTAGACAATATGTCCAAAACTTGGCATAGTCCGATGCTGTAATAATTAGGACACTTCCGAGCAAGGAACGGGCCAATTAATACAGCTAGCAAACGTCAGGCAGAATCGAACCGCCTATTACGTCGCGTCTGGGGCTCCGTAGGCTCTCCTACCAGTTGCGCGTATTTATACTCCACCTTTCCTGAGTCGCCTGGCGGACCCATCCTTAGGCTAAGCGACTGTTCAGCTGGGATTTTAGAACATACCTCACATCCACAGAGGACTGACTGTTGCCGTTAATAACGTCCTAGGTATCTGCAATTTCTTGTAATAAGTGCATCTTAAACCAAATGATTATTCCGTTCCGTATTGAGGCGAAAATTGACCGATTTTCTTCAGCTCCCTCTGTCATATAGGTCATCTTAATTAAGTGTTCTGAGTATGTATCTGGACAATCTGAAATACCACGTCTTGTGGTTGGTCCCATCTAATTGGACAAGCAGTGACCATCGTTGAACTGCTGCAGTCCATGCGGATTCAGTATTTTAGCCAGTCGGTCGTTTCGGGGACGGTCGAAATTCAACCACCTTGACACATTACAGCCTCTTTCCATGTCGTGCCTTCGGTTATGGTGGATATTTTCACTGGTCTGACTTGGTTGTAAAATGATGAGTGTCCGTGTAAGGTTAGTTTTGGTCAGTGCATTTGCATTAACTAGCCGTTGCCCTCTGATAGCTAAAGTCCCTCAGTGGAGGAACAAATTTCAGATGACCGATAAATTTCCGCATACTTTTTACAGCTCGGAGGGAAGTGTTAAATATTATTAGAACGCATCTATGATACTGGCTCTATGGCACGCACTGGATGCACCATGCGGAAGATTCTGAGCGACCAAATGTTCTTATGATGAGCCACCTTCACACATGGGCCATATTTTGGGTCGATGATTATCACGACGCCGCGTGAAGGCACTGACCATCTCGATCCCAACCACAATGACTGTTTGCGTGTTCAACTTTCGCACGACGTGCAGTCCGAAAAATGCGGAACTCTAATTTGTCTGGCAGATCTGTCTTTTTCCTTTTGCCCATTCCCACAAAAGCTTGACCTCGACGTCACACTGAAAAATAAGTGGCCGTTTCTATATAGGTCCGCCAACTCAGTCAACAGCGTTTTTGTACAATTTTATGGTATCGGAAGGTTTCACAGGTCTCCATCACATTGGAATAAGAACCCATTAAGTCTGTTCCTATATATTGTCTACTTATTCGATTTAGGTAGGTTGATATGCACATATAATAATCCCCGGAGTTTTTCTACAAAAGTATTGAAATTATGAGGGTTTTGGTCGTCGCTTGCTTAGTACAATAGAACGCGCGCTCGGCGCAAATACGTCTTCCACGGTAAGGCGTTGGAACAGGAACGTTACCTTAGTGCAGATGGTCTTGCCCTAAATTCCGGGAGGAGTGCCTTTTCCCGTGCCATGACCCCAACCCTAATTTCTGTGGAATTTAGTTCAAGGCCACCTGTATTCCGGGAGTTCCTGTCCCCCTGTCCTGCCTTTTTCACTCTTTACTGTTTTATTGTTTGCATAAGTTAACTTTTTTGAAAGGGGCTGTTAGGGCACTGGGCGTCAGAGATTATTAATATTGTGTCTTGATCTACCTAAATTCAATAAGTAGGTACGATATAGATATTTAGCTCTTTCTATCTCGCTTCTATTGGCAATATTTAGCTCTGTCACTATGATGTCTTCCACGCGACAAAAATCAGATTCATGTGGTGTGTACCAACTGCCCCCGGATTAATAGTCGTCAGTGTGCATCTATTCGAACATCCCCAGTTGCCGTAGCCGATACCGAAGGATGGAACATGTATTTTTCAATTTCCATATGGGACTTGGCTAGTTTGTTTAGGGTGCAGTCTTTTTGTTGCTGTAAGTAATTGCGGAGCCAAGGCTCTCTCCCAGATGAGTATTTTGATTGGGAGATGTGCAGACGCAATGACTGCGTTTGCAGTTAAGTCTGTCTAGCAATAGTGTCCTGTGTATTTAAAAGTCATATTGCTGTCTGCCCTAAGGACTCGTATGGTGCCTTCGCAGCGTATTTTTTTCTGCCCAAACGTTTACGATTTTTAAGGACAGTGGTCGCCATGAGTTCCTTGTGGGGCTCCCGATGCTAATGACGACGAAGTCAATTTGCCAGTGACACTGTATAATTAGCGGATGCACTAAGCACAATTTTTGGCATATCTAACCCCGTTGCTCATTTAAGGCCCACCGATATACCGTACACATTTCAAAATACTTTAACTGAATTCCCAAATGATCGTCCTGTAAATTTGTCGGAATTGACTTATATGAGGATGTTAGAAGCATAATTCTACTCTTTACCCACAAAAGCCCTTCCGGTGGGCATGTCTTGCCTACGCATAAATCTACAAACGTCCCAAACATTTGTCATTTGCCCATCGAGGGAGTAAAGGTCCCTCTTCTCCATTCAGTCGAACCCGTCTGGCAAGTGTACACTTGATACACATATACTCGCTGAGGTGAACGGGCGTTTTCTGGCATATGCAAGTGGAAAAGTCATTCAGATCCGTCTCTCTCACCATTAAATTCACAATTTGAACCATATGTCATCTTTAATCGCCCGAGTTGAAAACGTCCTAGACTGCTTATGATTTCGTAGCCCTGCTCTTGTTAGCAACCACGTCCTTATTACTGAGGCTAACACAATACTTAAGTCAAACCAGCATATGATCTCAAAGTATTCTTTTGGAAAGCCCATCGGATACCTTTTAGCCATAAATTTACGGCAGCACATTTCGACTGGTGCCCGACAAGTAAAACGTCCTCGTTAGACGGGCTGGATCGAACAGTAATGTGTAGTCAGTGGTCGTTACGCAAGTCGGATTTCCTCTCAGCAAACGAGGCAATTACCGAGTACATCCATTAGCACGAGATGCATGAGTCGACGCGAAAATCCTCCATCTCCCCAATCAGCTGAATATATCGTGTCGTCCTGCGTGAGATGGCGGATTTTATGGTTGGGGATCTGAGTGTTTTGTTTCTAGCAGAGCAAATTCCATTCAGACAAAAAAATGTACTACTAAGAAGAGCGGCCTCAAAACGGGATTTCCAGATTACCATTTCATGTTCTGTAGAGCTCCTACTTTTTAATTGACAAGACGGTTGCTGCACAGTTTAATGGACGGGCAGAATCTGCGACACGTGGAAGTGCGCCCCTCTATCATTGTACATTCCCGATTGCAACCGACAGGACAACGAGCCCGTGGCTCAGTGGTTAGAGGAGTTGGATCGCGGGATCGCGCCGCAGACGTTCCACGTTTCGGGGTTGGGTATGGAAGACTTTACGTCCGTTAACTCACCCAGGGCCATCGAATTATGACTAGTGGTTCGCTACCCATAGGATTCTCGCTAATTTGTTGAATTTCGGCCTTTTCATAAGTGGGCATCCATTGGGTGAACGTGGTGTTGAATGATGTGGCTTCACCAGATTCCAGATCAAGGCAGTAGATTCACTAGTTTGAAAAACCTCAGACATTACCGGTTCACTATGCCGACAAAGCTTTTGTCACCCAAATTTATCAGCAGTAGACCAACAGACTTGGACGGATTACTGGGACATGGAAGACGGAAGAACGCGAAGCTGATACCAGGGTACTCCTCACATCAATTCACTGCATTCATCGTTATAGCAAAAATCGTGCGCTTGAAACTACCGCAACTCGACAAAAGCCTGGCTTGGAAGGCGGTAACCTGGTTTTACTCGGGGCTGAGCCGGACTGCACCGGCCCCTTAATCTGGCTTTTATGGCGTTAACATTCAAGTAGCTTCAGAGATCCCTCATTCAGATTCATGTAGTTTAGGATCAGGTTGCATATGGCATGCGTAAACTAGCTGGTTACTTCGGCCTGCCACTACCACGTCTATCTGTAGTTGTCCATACTTTGTCTTAAAGTTGGATTTCGAGCCACTGCTTGTGACGATTTAACTTTCAAACTGCTGTTCATAGATCAACTCAAGTACGGAAAACGGAAGGATCGTCCGCGAATGTTTGGTTTACCACCGAGGGGTTTCTTCACATGCGTGAGGATTTTCATAATCTCAGGTCAACATCGTGACTATGCCTTGTTCCGTGACGTTCATTTTTTATCCCCTTTGAGCCAAGGCCCGTGTAGAATCAGTACTTCGGAATTTTTTTTGAGCCTCAGTGGTTCAATTTTTCCCTTATGTGGGTCTATACGCTAGATCACGGTCAGTAATTTGTAAAATACTTTCAAACCACTGATAAGCAGTTGGTAAGGCTATAGTGTCCCTAAACAATCCAACCTAGTACGTATGTTTCTGAACTGCAGCGATTATTTCCTTGCGTTAAGGGCGTTTCGGTGTGACTCTCGAAAGTGGAATATTGGGTCTCAAGAGGTTAGTTCTGGTATTAGTAAAACTACTCACTGTGTGAGGCACAGTATGCATGAAGAAAGCCTTGTTGGCGCACCCGCCATGGCTTGTGATACTCCAGCAAACTTAATGAGCAAACTTTGCCGACAGACAGCTCACCTACGTCAGTGCTCTTTTGTGTGCATGTGTGTGCTTGGTGTAATTTTCCATCAAATTTGAATGAGTGTGTGCGCTCGTGACTCTTCGCGCAGTTGACGTACTTTCGGTATGTGTGCATGAGCCTGCGAGGGGTGTGTCTCACTGTTGCCTAGTGCGATGGTCGACCCACCCCCTGAAATTTTTTTTTGCTATCCTTCATGCATTAACTCAAACTTCTCCAGAACTTTCCCGCGTTGTATTTTTCTCATTCGATACACTGTTTCTTCTTTCCAGTACTTTATTCAACACGTCAGCCCACTTTCTTGGAATAGAATTTTTTAACTTTCGCCATTAAGGTTCGTTAGTTTCACGCCACTTTGCCTTTCTGGCAAAGCTCAGTTTTGTGGGGCAGCTGTCAACGTCTCTGCCTGGTTTATAGTCGCGTGCCTCCCTGCGTTAACGAAGTTTAGATGGAACCCCTGCCACACCCTTTTTCTTTACTCCTGATTTATTTTGCACTTTTATAACTCGTCTGACTTGCTTTACTCATTCATTTGTGAGGCAGGAATCAGGCAACAGATTTTGAAAATCTGCATTTTTTGTTATTTGTCGAAATATCAGGGGAACCCTAAAGACAACAAATTCGAAAAGAAAGCTCTGAGAAGTCAGGCTGAACCCCCAGTTTATTTCCCTCTTCAGGCACTGTGGACACATACGCGTACCTCTTGCAGGGAAAAATTTCAGTGTTGCTTATGTATCACTTAGCCTATAGAATATTCTGCATAAGCCCGCGTAAATTACTATCAACTTTTACACTCTTTAGGTACGATGAATCATATATGGAAAGTCAGATTAGTAATAGAAAACTGGAAATCTAGCTTTCTTAGACTGAAACTCGGACGATTTTACTTATCTCCGCTAGCGTACTAAATGACACTATTTGGTTAAAAATGATGGCTATTATAATAGCCATATTTTCGTTGAAGGAATAACTTCCTGTTTTCTTGTTAATAACTTGAAGGCTGCTTGATTCTTTACGGCCTAGTAATTGCCAGTTTTCTGTTCTAATAAGAATATTTGTTTTTACAACGAGCCAGTTAAACCATATGCAATCTAATTGACGAACAAATTAACACAGTCGCCCGAGTCCTCTGGGACGGATATTTTCGCGATAATTTCACTGAGTTTGGCATGGAACCCTCACGTTCAGAAAAGGTCCTCAGACTACTTTTAATCCCCTCTCATTCTCAAAAGCAGGAGGCAGTGACAGCTATGTTTTATGTCACAAACTCCCATCTTTACTACGCTTATTTGAAAATCCAGTTAGACTGTTTTCTGTAACTGCGTTAATGTCCTCTGAAAGAAATGAAACACCGTGGACCATTAGTAAATGGACTAAGACTTGTGGGCTGGATGGAAAAAGTGGTAAGTTTCCCTTGACAATTATTCAGCTGTATTCTTGACTCCGGCAGTTGAGGTTCTTTGGCCGAGAGCGCGAAATTCGATACAGCGTTTATCCGTCGTCTGCAGCGCTTTTGTGTGGCCGTATACCCTCGTGGCAATCGCCCTGATTAAGAGTTTGACACCGAGCACGTCGTTGGAACTGTGATTTTTGCATGCAACTTCACCACACGACTTGTCACCCATCCGGCATTCTGGGGCATTGTTGGGTGCTAGGGCCCTTAATATACAATAATCATATTGATATTTCCTAGAATCCTCGCCTGAAGAAATTGGTCGGACGCGGGAATATGCATCCCTCGCCCATATCATAGGAGACCTTACGCAAAATTCCAGGAGGGGCACCTATTCCCGTGTCCCAACTTCAGCTCTAACCACCCTGACACTAACCCTGACCTTTAACCCCTGGATGTAGTGCAAGACCACCTGTAATACGGGAGGTCAATATTCCCCTGCCCTACTAAGAAATTGTTGCATCACATTGCCCTACCCTAGTGAACACAGCAAAAATGTTGAGGAGGCGGGAAGCTATTCGAAAATCGGTTATTTTTCCTGTCGGTTTTCCAACTGTTTACACCGGCCCATCACTAGACCAAGTGACCGTGCTGCTAGGTTATGTAGGTTAGGGAAGTTGCAATCATTGAGAAGAACGAAAGTCGCCGTCTGGAGTATGTAGGCGTGAATGCTGTTATTCCAACCCTCTCCCTAGAGCACGCCTATCGCGGACCTCCTTCACCCACTAGCATTCACTGCATGAAAACGTCTATGGTTGTAGCCTCCTATCCCACACCCGCTAGCGTTCAGACAACGGCCCTATCATGTCGTCCAAACACGGATTGCTGTTTCAGTAATCCAGAAATTCACGAGCAAATTTTCGACTTTCGGTCCTGTTTTCCGCAGTCCATCTCACCCAGCTGTCCTGAAATGCAGTGTCTAGCTTGTATTTTTAACGCACCATATTTCGCATTTATTTTAGAACACCTTCCATTTGTGAGTTTGTCGCCTGTTATCGCAAGGATTTTATTTTTTCCACCTGTCTTCGATAGTCACACATTCCGTTTTGTGTATTTAGTCGGTCGTCCTTTGGTGGTTCACTTTGAAGCAGAAAACATGTTTAGAGTGCGCGCCGGTGACTTCTATCAATGCGAGTCTGAGCATCACCTGCTGTTGACAGGCCCTCCAGCCGGCTGGACAACCTTAGGTACCTCGTTGGCTGCTTCTAATGACTCCCTCGCAGCCGATAACTTATCCCTGTCGGCCAATGACTACGGAATTCGAGTCTTACTCTCCGCACGAAACCTCCGACTACAGGCCTTCAGCGATTATAACGACGACGAGTTCACTGGATCAGGTGAGTTGACACGGAATTCGTCTATGTATCTGATTTACTTTGCAGATATACCAAGATACTTTGTCTGAAGTTTGTTATCGTCAAGATCTTGAGTTTTGGGTTAAGGCCGAGGCTGCAAAAGAAGCGGGATATAATGGTGTTATTAAGGCATCGCGACCTATCCTCCAGCTGTACACCGCCTGCTCACCAGTAAAAAAAGGCACAGGGAAGCAGCAAGAGCTGGCGACTTTTCAGCTAATGAGTCGTGGAGTAGGCCTGGTGAGAGCGGATGGGAGCGGTGGAGCCAGTTGGTAACTGTTTACTGTCAGGGCAGCAAAGAGTTAATAACATCATAAATTTGCCCGCACATCTCCAACGTCCACCTCTCTACTGCCGCGACTTCGCAGCAGCACAGACATGTAAGACGTTTTCGGGGCTAAAAGTCTGACGGTAAGGATCGGGTGAAGGACCCCAAGCATCTGTGACGTACAAAGAATACCTACCTAACTTATTTAAGGGGGTTTTAGTCCGACACGATTATTTTGGTTTAGTGTTTTACCGAATAATGCTGTTTCGTCTGCTATAGACGGTCTGGTGCATTATCTACAACCATTTCGACTCAGAGAGTTGAGAAGTGATCGTTGTGGACACTTAATGTTTATTTTTTAGTTGTCCTGCTTAATTTCGGTTGCTATATGTCAATGTATGAAAACTTTTCCGCCCGAAAAACGAATTTATCAATTATCTGTACTTATTTTGCCATTCCTCTATGCATACATAGGCCTCGTCCGTAAAAATTCTATTACCACCTTTCTCGTAGGACAGGCACCTTTGTCTGGTCGTGTGTGTGTGTGTGTGTTTGGGGTCCTTCACCCGATCGCTGCCAGTCTGACTACCATCCGCAGGAGGCCTTGTCACGGAACTTTTTGACACCTTGTTTTCATCTTCTAACTATCGACTGAGCTGCCGACTGCGTTTGTGTGCGCCCGATATATTTGCATCCAAAAGTGCATATAAGCACATTAAGGGGATTACGTACACTTCCAAACTGTCCTTGATTTGTCTGGCCGGGAATGGCATTGTGAAGTAAAGCATGACACGTTTGACGGCGTCCCGTTCAATCATGCTGGGAAGTCCTCACCTGAGGGCGTTGGCAACCGCCCTGTCATCCCCGAATACTGACGGGAGTCCTTTGCGCTACTCTCAGGAGACGGTATTAGGCAGTTGCAGGCGAGGAGATGCTAATTAGCCTTCGGCCCCCACGCATTACCCCCATCAGGCCTACTGTCACTGCCCAGGAATAAAGCAGTTGCCACATTATGTTTGACTTCTCTGTTCACTTGCTTCGCAATTTTTCGCAAAGTCTGCGCTCATCTGAACTGAAAGCCATACAGTCTGATAATATCGTTGAATTTGTATTCGTTTGCGACCGTGGGCTCATCCATATTTCTTCCGGTTGCAAAAGCTTCCAGCTTGAATCCATCTGCTTCAATCTTTTGTAAGAGAAAAATATTGTTGCATTATAACCCTAGTAGAAATGTCACCAATTCATCCTTACCTACGTTTAGCTATCCCCGAATGGGGCCGGCTGCATATTCTCTCTCCCCCCTCTCGCTCTCAAAGCCGGTTGCCTGACGTCTTGATTTGCAGGCTGCATTGTTTCACCCGAACCTCTCTGTGCTCTGTTTTAATGCCGAACCTTGATGTCAAGTCTGTCAGTCTCATTTAGAAGTCTGGCTTATAGGGACATTTGTCGGGAACACATTCCAGACTCATGACTCCTATTGAACCATTAACCTTCTCAGGCTAGTAAAATCTACAAGGTTTAAAAGAGTTCGGTGACCGGCGGAGGTTCCAGAAACTGGAAGGTAGTAGCTTTAGCTTCTGTAAGCGCCAATAACGAGACTGCATGTCGTAGTGATCAGTGCCAAATAACTGGTGTCCTGACTAGAATTAGCTAAAAACTGGGAATCCCGTTGCTTTCGGCTAAAAACACACGTCGTAGATCGTCGGGGCTTAGCTTTTTTAGCTTAGCCTGGGCTTGCGACACTTTTTCCGTCGATTTTTATATTTGGCGCCTGTTTGTGCTGAATTACTGTTAAGTTTAAATTGAGACTACGCCACTGTCTTCATAGGTCTCTCCTCGCCATTCTCACACTGTCCGAAAATTCATCTTTTGGTTCGCTCATAAATATTTGGGCCATTTTCCATTTAACACAGTTACTCTGTAACCCGTGAACCCAAAATAGCATAGACCACACCCTCGACGGCTTTCAATATCATCCGACTTTTACTCTTTCAGAAATGGTGGCTGTTCACGTAACCGGTTTTGAGAATGCTTGTGGCAGTTCCGTCTGCGCTTTGTCCTATGTTACTACTTCATGTATGATCTCCAGACAGTCCCATTGCAAAGATTCGAAGTAATACGTTGCCGGGTTCCGAATATTTTAAAGATGCAAGAGGACCATGCCCCAACAGCTTCTTGCCCAATTGTCTGTTTCCACACTGACTGCCGTTGGGGCTATTGATCAATGACAGTGAGTTCGTTCGCTTACCGTCGTATGGCTGGCCCATACTAGTACTACTAGAGCATGTTCGTGCTGGCAATTTGACCGTCGCGAAAGGCGAGCCTCACCAGTGTCGCACGCACCTGGATCAACCACAAAGCCACAAAATCATTTATTCTGGTGCAGAATTGTGCTGCATGTACCTGTAGTTTCCATGCCTAGATTTTCGGTTGACGAAACAAAGCGAAGACGACTGGAGGTTCCCGTCGTCGCCGTGACTAGCAAAGCCAAACAGTTTGTACTTGCTTGGCACACATGAGCTGGTCCTAATGCCAAATGTGCCATGTCTTATTCAGGGAGGAGAGATCTCGGATCTCACGTTAGTGAGGGTGTCCTAACGTCCGCATTGAGAAGGATCCATTATAGCCCCACCCTCAGTCCCGAGTAGGACCGGCCTGCTTGGTCAGTTGGCAGCCCTCTAAGCCACGACTGCTGGTGCGTCTAGTTTTTTATTGAGAGAAATGTGCCGGTTTTTTCGGGAGGATGAGTTCCGCTTCAGTATTGACCTCATTATCTCATCGGCCCCATGCACCAGTCCACTTCCCGAGCCTGCCAGCTGACAGGGGATGAGACTGTACACAGTGGCTGCCGCACATCCGCTGGTCATATACTCGCAAGACAAGTCTTCAATTTGCGCGTTTCTCGCATAAATGAGATGTGCACCTTGCCACATACTAAATTTCACCCTTCATAACGCCACTGACATTTTGGATTGCATGAGTGATTTGCGATATTTTGCTGATTGTTAGTATGTGTACACATGTGACTGAATGAGTCGATGTATATCGTACTTTTTGCGTTTGTGGCTAGAGGGCTTTGCTGCAAGGACACTTGGTTGTACTGCCTTACCGTGGGTTTTTGTGAATTCACATTTGGCCGAATAGACCGATGCGATGTCTGTGTCTTATGTCTTCTGATAGTCTGGGCAGGTAAGGGCTGTGTCGAGAATCGGGGCAGCGGTTTATCGGCCACACTACGATGGATTTGCATTAACCAACTGGACTGATGCGTGATTCGAATATGCAGTCATAGTGGAAAAAAATTATGATCTGTCCATCGTCTGTGTTGGATGACCTTGGTGTCGAGACAGGACGGGAGTAATCAGTACTGGTAGTAGTAATAGTAGTAGTTGTTGTTGTTGTTGTTGTGCAACCACTACTGGTGGTGGTGTTGTCGATGGTTAGAAAGTTCGGTGCCGCCTCATAGTCCTCTTGATTTGCTTTTGTCTAGCTGAGCATGGCCGCTTGATTCCGCGAAACTAACCCATTAAGTTACCATAGAAAGTTCGTACACGTTGATTGATAGTCGCACATTTGTCTTTATTTGTGTGCAGCTCTTCACTTCGCGTCATTTCACTGACTTCTTCCTTTTGGCTCTCCACTGAACATTCTCCCGTTCACGTATGATAACCACTGGACGGAAGCGCTAATTTATTCGTGTATACTTTTGATAGCATCTTAACGTCTGTCTGCGCTCATTTTCAGTCCTTTAAGCGACTCGTTTTTGTAGTTGTCTTGTGGAAAATAGCTACTTCGTAGAACGCATCATTTCTACGCCTGAAACACTTCAGTTTAAAAGCGGGTCGTTGCTTTACCAGAATGACCCCCTTTCTGACTACTTCGCGTGCATGCTTTTAAGAATGGTGCTCGTAATATGTCTAACTGTATTCCAGTGGGACATCCCGAAACTCGTGAAGTGGTCATATACACATAGTAATTAGTCCAACCTTACTCCAGACACAAGCACAAACACAGGACAAAAGTCTAGACGCGTTTCCCACTGCTTTTACATTGCTGGGTGGTGGTGCCATTGTGAGGTTTCGGGTTATCAGTGGTCCTCTAGCACTTTTCGTCACGCACTTATGAGGGTTGTGGTCAGAACTGCGTCTCAAATTAATGGCCGGAAATTAAGCTAATTTGTTCGCACCAGACCTCATGTTCAACCCTGAAATCGAGGCAAATTTTTTAGCTGAATTTCATCTAATTGTATGGAATTGCCGCATAGTGATTATGCCTCCAAACTTTGTCGTGGCATACTTTGCACGTAGTGAAAAATTTAATTCTTCTCAGAACATATCATAGTTCCATCGTCGAAACGACCAGGTTCGCCTGCTCAGTCACGCTTGTATGTCTTTTGTTTGAAAGTAAACGTGAGTATTGTCATAAAAGCCTTGCATTCTTCAATTCATACTCTGTATTCCACATTTGCGTGTTACTCGCTGTATGTCACAAGCTGTTCTGCTGCCCAACCCACTGAAATTTGTCACCCGTCATCCTCTTGACCCGATGATCTTACTTTCCAGCCTTAATCTAGCATATTTTGTGGGTTCTCATGAGCCTTCTACTTCTTTGCCAGGCGTCATCTGCAAAGACGACATTCACGAAGACCACACAGTCACCCTTGCCATCGGGGCGACCGTATGTGCTGTCGTCGCGATCTCTGTGGTAGGCCTAATGATAACGCGTCTGCACGAAAAGGACAGAGACCTGCGCACTCTGGACGCTACTATACGGAGAGCAAAGCACCAGATTCCACTCGGTAGGCCGGTCAACGCTCTTACGTCGATGATGCAGGCTCGACGCCCCGAGGACTGTTGTTCCCTACCGTCATACCGTGACTGCCATGTCTAGTTGTTCCCATTCCATTAGGCTCGGCCTCTCGTGACTCTTCTTGACACATCTCCATTCATTGCATTTAAAACCTAAACTTGTCCCGCCATACTGTCGTCTAATTCCATCCTTGAGACCATCGTGGTAGTACATGCCTTTTTGGAAAATTTTCTGTGATACCCTTTATTTATCATATTGGCGTTTTTTGCCTTTACGTCTGACATTCTCACATTATGTCTGAGTTTTTCATCCTTTTTGATACTTTACTCCTTCTAAGACCGTTAGTAGCTTCTACTCCCTTCCTCCTTATGTTATGCGATGCCCTCCTCTGACCTCGGCTTGACCTTGATTTTAGTTTAGAGGGATGCGCATCTCGGTCTAATGCACTTTGTTCAGTAAAACCCAACTTTTTGGCTCGCGCTCAACGCCAGTTTCGCCCGACTTCAGAGGACATGAGTGTTGGCACTCCTTATCCGAACAGGTTGGGCTGTCCGTGGACCTAATCTACGTCGTCACCAATGTGTGTGTCCACCCATAAGACAACCGTTGCCATGCTGCTAGCGGCAGGGTGGATCGCTTCGCTTTTCAGTGCCCGCTAATCTCCGATTTCATCTGTAAAGATGAACGCGCGATCTCTGGGACAGAACCTGGGATTCGCATATTCGCTTCCATCATATGTCTTCTATGATACCCGCGGGTCACAACTCAGTGCGTTTTTCTGCTGGTGACGATGATGGTGGCGCATGGTATCTTCGCTTCTGTGCATGTCAGCCTAGTCTGTAACATAATAACTGACTGACGACTGCTGACAGACTACACTTCTTTAGCAAGCAACTTTTGCAGGTATTACCAAAAATAACAAGAAGATTGAGAATGGCCATGTTTGGTTAATTGTGTGCTGTCAGTCAACCACACCAGAGCTCCAACCTAGAAAATAGGTTGTCTGACTTCGGTTTCAGTTTGCCATTGAGTTGCGTGATTTGTCGGATGTAGTCAGGAGCAGAACGCGCCATTAATTCCACTTGAGTTGGAGACGAAATACTGGCTCTCCGTCTACCTTGGAGCTGCATTATGGATTCTTCACAATAAAAGTGGAGGCTGGGGTGTGCCCTTCTGTTTTTTTTTGTGGGCCTTTAGCCATTCGTATCCCTAGCCTAGGACACGCAGGCCTGAGGTCTAAGTAGAGCTCAACCGGACGGCGGTGGCACATGAACTGCCGCCCAGGCGCGTTGTGGGCGCGACAAGCTGTCCTTTGGGGTGTCCTGGGCGTCGACGAAGGAGTTTTTGTGAGGACTACCTGAGCAAATACTATTTTGGGTTTGTGTAACATATCGGCAACAAGTGAATGCATCCCTGGTCGAAATCTAATGCTGGACTTATTCCCACTATTTGTACTGACAACCTGGGTTCAGATGCCTATGAATGTTCCTAAATGCTGACGTGTGCGCCAGCAGCACGCGTTTAGTACTTATCCTGCCGTAACTTTCGGCATTTCTGTTGGGTAGCAGAAGGCGTAAAGCCTTCAGATACAGATTTCACAGGACGAGCCCTCTGGCCGATGCAAGAATCGTCGGCTATTGCTACAGGGATTGACCGATCTCATGAAATGTTGACCAAATTCCTGAAATGCGTTTTCATTTAGGAAGGATTACTCAGGTGGGGTTGTAATATTGGTTATCCCGCGGCACAATCCTATGGTATTTCGGACTCGACAGGATGTCGGCTTTTAAATGCACTTCTTTTCAATATCCTGTAGAAACCGTACTTAGTAAAAATATGACTACTTAAGTGGCATGCATTTTTCACATTGATTTCCGATGGCCTTATAAATTCCAACATCTTTTATGAAAAACGAAAAAAATATTCTTTCACTCGTTTCATAGAGAATCGCGTCATCTTCACACTTTGTACTCGAAGAAGCAGTATTATTAGGTTTTAGAAAAGTTTCCTAATTCCCGAATAATTGGGAGCCTGATCAGCCGTCGCATTAGCGCCTAATTACTTAACTCTACAAGGTGTATGCGTTCCGCCTAAGGAAAATCATATATTCCCCTATGCCTTTAAAAAGATGTCATATTGAGTCCATGGAATTTTGCAATGGATGCGGACTGTGTTGTATATTTCATGAGGAGCAAAGGCAAACGGAAAGGTGCTATGATATATGAATGGACATTGCATTGTCTTGAAAAATCTCATAATTAAAAACTTTTTTAAAAACCTGATTATACCCCTTGTTCGAGTATAAAATGTGAAGATGACGTGATTTTCTATGAAACGAGCGAAAGGAAGAATATTTTTGTTCATGTTTTTCATAAAATTTATTGCAATTTTTAAGACCATCGAAAATCAATGTGAAAAATGTATGCCATTTAAGTAGTCATTTTTTTACTAAGTACGGTTTCTTCAGGATATAGAAAAGAAAAGCATTTAAAAGTCGACATCCTGCCGAGCCCGAAATACCATAGGATTATGCCGCGGGATAACCAATATTACAAACCCACCTAAGTAATCCTTCCTAGTCGAAATCGCATTTCAGAAATTTGGTCAACATTTCATGAGATCGGTCACCCACTGTAGCTTGACAGATCCCATTACATATACTGAAGGTTGTTTCAGTTTCGACTTAGAATCCACGTCCTCTTAAGCCTAATGTACAAAGCATATATCATGATCAGATGCGGTCGTTGGTTGTTAAAGTGGACACTGCTGTTAGACGTTGGTGTAATTTGCATTCACAAAACCCGCTTCACGGTGAGGCGCTATCTCGAGTCCGTAACGCTCTAAAAAACATGCACTGCTTGCACCTAATCAGGCAGACGTGTAGAAGAGAAACGAGCAGCCAGCCGGAGGGGGGCTTGACTATCCTCCACAGGCAGATAATCTCAGTGTGCACAAACACCTGTTGCAAATGGTAAGTCGCACTGACTCGCCACCATCTAAACATGAGACGTACTGGTGTTTTGTGAAAAACGTGCAGACGTACAATAATGACGGATAGGATTAACATGTACTCTCGTAATCATAACTACGATGAAGCCGACCAGGAAAGTCCTCGAAGAGAGAAGCTTCTGTCTGTACATCTGCAGGAAGATGGGTGGTAGAGCAAAGAAAAATTTTCTGTATTGTTCTGAGCTTTGGAACTCGCGCAGGAGTCCATCGTCAGAGATAGTAGTAGCAACAGAACAACGACAGTTAAACGGCATGTAAGCCAATCATCGGCCGACGGCGCAAGGCTGGAGGTGACTGCGCAGGTCTCTATACGCCGGCGCCACTTGATTGAGTGCTCATCCGAAGCCCAGGCTTCAATCAGTCCTCGACCTGTTTTGTTTCCGGCGTGGGAGACTATTTTGGTGGCTGCGAAGTTAAACTCATGAACCATTTCGTAGGCGTGGACGGCTGCTTGTGATAATGCGTCGCATCGTCGCGCAGCCAGCTTATGTTCGTGTATGCGCGATCCGAGCAAGCGTCCAGCCTGTCCTGTGTAGTTACAAGGACAATTTTGACACGGAATGCGATACATTACTCCAGCTTGCTCTCCAGGTCTTAACTGGTCTTTGATTTTCATGACCCTGCTGCGCATGGTGGCTTTGGGGCGGTGTGGAATTCCAACACCTGGCCCCGCAGCAATGCGCTCGGTCACTTCTGAAACACCCTTGATGTATGACAGAGAATGCCATATCGTCGGTGGCGTTGATGTTCGAGTTCTCTGGTGGCGACCGCGTAGGCAGCGACTTATGAATGCCCTCGGATAGCCATTTCGCACAAACTGGCAGCAGCGAAAACGGGCCTCACGCGCTCTTTCCTCCGGTTTGCTGCAAGGAGTTTGGATCCGTTTGAGGTGCGCCTTTACACAGCCTCATTTGTGAACCACCGGGTGGTTGCTGTGAAAACTGAGAAGCTGTGCGGTGTTTGTTGCCTTCCTAAAAACCGTCGTTTCAAGTTCACCGTTGAGATTTCGTCTGACAAGCACATCCAAGAAGAACGACTACTGTTCCTGTTCATCTTCTCTTGTGAAAGTTATGTCACAGAAGACTGCGTTGAGTAGGTTGTGGCACGTTGTAGCATGTCCTTCACGATAACAAGCGTGCCGTTTACGAAAGGGCGCCACAATACCGGCTCAGGTTGGTTGAAGGTTATTTCTTCTAACTCCTCTAGGACCAGTTCTGCCACAACCCTTCTCCTTCACTTATACATACATCTGGAATTCGAACATTCGTCTTTACTTTTTTGTGCTTCGTGTCCTCAGGAATCACTACATTGACCTTGTTGGTAGTCGCCAATCCTCGAGTTAGCATGCAGCCAATATTTTGCCCGGTTTGGGCTCGGTAGGTTGTAGAAAAGTCCGTGGATTTCTTCATGGACAAGTTGAAAATTTCTAGCCACCACTCGCGTCGTCAGGATTCTGACTTATCCATAGGTGGCAAGATATCCTAGGGAACGCTTTCTGGTAGTGAGTCCTCTATGGAAACCTAAACATACAGCACAAATTAGGAGGAAAAGTTGAAAAGTTCCACTTTTCGAACTGCCATTTCAGAAGCAGCCGCTACCTACTGGCCTCCATAACGTGATGTCTACGACGTCGCCGAAGGCGAGTAACCGAAGATGGACGATACGATAAAGCAGTTGAAAATACTTGACTATATCGACTTGTAGGTCCAGTTCTCAGTCAATTCATGCACATAAGGAGCAAGCTAAATTCTAGCAGACAGTCTGGTGGTATTTGCCGCATTCTACGTGTCGGCTGTCAGCTAAACTAAACCGATTGAATGAGGGTGAAATCCGACTGCACTGGCTAAGAATGTTAAGTAAATGTTCGGCGCTGAGGTTCACCATTCCTTGACCGAAAGCAGAACTGTACCTTTGAACTTGCGGTATGAGATGGGCAAACCCGTCATAAAGATAGAAGCAGGCACGATGTGCTTACCTGTAACCTACTAAATCCTATACCGTCCGGATTTTTGACGTCAACCAACCTCATGCCTGGGGATCGCAAACAAAGTCATGCAACCAATTTTACGAACATGAAGCAGATCGGATTTATCGCCTCCCCTGTAAAAACCCTTTGCCCAACTATTCTACCCTTGGAGACTGGCTTGGAAGAAATTACGAAAACGCAGAATAGTAGATTAATTTTCCCATTGACTGACCCTTTTCCACATTTCATGCGCGACTACTGTCGGATGCATAAACTCTAACTGAAGAATTAGTAGTCCGCGGGAAATTGTTTAGGCTTTCGGAGAACAAGCGAGAGCTTGCTTAACATCATTTGAATAGCACTTTCGTTTGAAGAAAGTCCACTACGCTAGATTGGGAGATATTTTCTGCTAATATCTGCCAGCTTCCTCCACTCCTCACCAACTTTCCCACACTCTTCGTATATCGCAAACCTCGTTTCATAACTATGCGATGACCTCGTGAAACTGGACGGCAGCTTCCGAAATTTGATGAACCCATTAAAATGTGTCTAATTCACCGTCTTCGTTTTGTCCAAGTTATTTGGTAATCCACCACCGGAGAAACAACATAAAGGATTTTAGTGTTGTCACGTCTTCGCCTAAATATAAAGGCAAACGGTGTCGAGGCCACGCAATGGAGCAGAGGTGCTCGATTTCCTCCTAATAGCAGTAGATACGATAAAAGCGAGTGGCCTGATTTAGGTGCTTTTCCCAAATTATAAAAAGCACGCGCAATAAAATTCTGAGTCGCACATCTAAAGAAGACGCTACGAATGACAAGAGGCGGAAGTGTAAGACCCCAAAAGAAAAATATGCGAGGAGGGATATTCAACATGTGCATTTATGATGTCCCTTGCGCTTTATATTAATGCTTCCGGATGGTATGCCATCCGAGAACTCAGTGTGAGGTGCGCCTTCAGGTTAAGATCCATTGATGACTGAACCAGTTGCACATGCGACGACTGACTTATGGGGTCTATATGACCTTCACCAATGGATAAGCCTGGAAGTCCTATATAGCATCTGCAAAACACATTATACGTGCAATAAATCCTGAAGCGTCGACCTCAAGGTCGACTATAAGGACTGGAGGCTACAGATAATCAAGTCAAAATAGCACCGACTGGGGACTCGATGTGCTAGTCCCACGACGTACTGTTCGTGCTAAAAATAGAGCTGTAGCGGTCCGCCGGCGTGGCAGCTTACCAAATGTCACCTTCAGTTCGTCCACAAGCCACTGTCGCGCATGGAACAGGCCTCGGCCCACTGACGCCGCGGTGCCGATCAATACTTTCCCCCCTTACCGATTGGCCACAGCCTGACGAAGCCATGACGCGTACACTCCGGCTTGCCTTTGCCCGGCGATAACGCTTGCTGCAACTCCCTGCTGGGCTGCATGTGCTCTCTTAATTCTATTAAAGCTTGTTCATCTAACTGCCTTCCTGCCTTGTGATTCGGGAACCTTTGAGTTATCAGTGCATCACACCTACGACAGATCTCTGAGACAGCTCGCCAAAGGACATTCTGCAAGTGGCTTGAGGTGAAAGCGTTGGGACAATTGAGCCCCACAACCTACGATTTTGGACACGCACCAAACACGACTGTGAATCAGCAACAACTCGCATACTTTATGGAAATCGAAATCCAACTAACCGCAAAGGGGGACTGGTCAAAATATGGCACGGTAAGCGTGAAGCCAAGTGATTCGTACTGTCTTCAGACTTTAGGAACAGCAGACCAGGTGCGGCCGATGGTGTTCTCATTCGGAGTGCATATATAATGCTCAACACTAGTCTGTATTCCCTTCCCTGTTCGTCCCCGCAATCATCCATTTTCGCTACAACTGCCCCATTGCGGAAAGTTGGTGGTAATTTAAATCACACAGCTAAGGGTCGGCATTTCGAGTGGCATACCTGGTAAAGGCGACAACGACTTAGTCATTTGGTCCTATTTTAAACATTCATTAAGTCTTTTGACGCCCTTAACCAAAACAAGCGAACACTACTGAGAATTATAATAAACGCAAAGGGCATGGATGATTTAATGCGGATCACATAGAAGATACATGTTAGTCTCAAAAACATGAATAAAACTACAGTATCGCATAAATGGTTCAGAAGTTTGGAGCATTGGGGTGGGATAAATACAATCCCTCCGCAAATAGGCCGATGTTATAAACAGCAAAAAAGAAAGATGTTGGGGTTCAGAGACCTTAAAAATGACGCAAGAAGATCAAAATAGAGGGAATCTGGAAGTAATCCAAGACATCTGTTCAGTCTTGGCCTGCCGCTTTCTTCGCCTTCAGGCGTTTGTGACACTGGACTCCACCAAAGGCAACAAAAATGGCGATAATGGCGAGACCGACAAAAGCGCCAGTCAAAGCAGCAGCAGGTGCATTGACTTTGATGTCGCGGGGACATGTTTCAATATAAGCTATAATAACGTTTAGACTAAAGACAAAGTATTAAGAACGTACTTGGCGCATCATTAGTGAACGATTTAAAGGAGGCGTTGGCCATTTTGAGAGTATAGTTTTCCGACATTGGAATGTCAATAACGGATTTACAAGCATATTCGCCCTTGAGGTAGGTCATGAATTTTGGCGCTGGTGAAGCTTCGGCAGTTACTCCATTTAACGTCAACGACATGTTTGTCCATACACAGTATTCTCCTTGATACTTCGAAACCGATATTGTTATCGTGCCGGGGGGAGTCAGGTCCAAAATAAAATTACAATAGTTATCATTCATGTTTACTTTGGATAGGCTGGCCTTTTGAAGGATGTGTTCCGCCTAAAAAAGGTGACTAAAGCCAAAAAAGGTACTTCTCCATGAAAAAGCGCAAAGTCGAATTGTCCAACAATGCACGGAGACTGCTCTAATTTCACTGAAGTGAAATCGGCGAACGCACTGGTGGCGGCCAAACCTACAATGGAACGAAGCTTGTTATAATGAGTCGCAATACTAATAAACGAGGTGTGAATCACGATAGGAATTGTGTGCATGAGGCGAGAAACCGCATTCGACTTAACATGGGGTTAATTATATGTTTTGACTCTACACTCAGGACTGTTGGGATTTAGTTATACTAACTTTTGTGGTCCAGTACTTGGTAAAGGCAGTTAAAAGGCCAGAACTGCATGCATGTATAACGGAAACTCCATAGTTTCAATACTTCTTTCAA
>CACRXP010000873.1:68005-79579 GCA_902702965.1 Spirometra erinaceieuropaei | reverse complement strand
CACACATGTGGGATTTGAAATTACACTGTAAGTCGTAACTCGTCATGTGCGCGAGCGCCGGTAAGAGGATATGAAATTCAAAAGTTTGACACCCATTTCGAAAGAGGATAGTTTCGAGAGAAGAAGAGCATGGTCAACACGATCAAAAGCCTTAGTTAAATTGAAACATACTGGGTAAAGTGCAAAACCATTGTCCCTAGATTGGAGAACATAGTCAAAGAAAGAGAGTTGACAGGTGTCACAAGATCGAGCTTTGAGTAATCCATGCTGAGCAGCACTCAGTAAGTTATTCGCTGTTAAGTGACACATCATCTTATCTTTGATAAATGTCTCTAAGATCTTCGAAACTGCGGGGGGGTTATTTATTGGCCGAAAGTCATCAAATGATGTAGATTTGCCGTGCTTAGGAATGGGCAAAATAGTGATTCCTTCCATAAGGTAGGATAGGTTTCACTTTCAAGAGCAAGATTAAATATCTTGCATAAGAGGGATGGGAAGATCGTGTTTGCATCGGCTTTTAAAATGCTTACTGGGACACCATCGGTGTCTGGACTGTAGGATTGACGAAGACGCCGAATCGCAACAGCCACATCCCACAGAGTGAATGTTATAGTTCCCATGACTGCCGCAGTCAATGACTGGATGTTCGGAAGCGGAGTGGTCGAGTCTTCAGTAAACGTTTTGGACAGGAAATCATTGAATGTATCAGCGGTTATCTGGACATCATCTATGGGATTTCCGAGAGCGTCTCGTAGGATGGGATGCTGCGTCTTCCTATGAATTCGTATTTTTCTGGAGAAAAGTTTCGAGACATTTAACGAATGGTTTCCGGTAAACTGGACCTCTGCGGCTAGCTGATTTTTTTCAGACAATCTCTTAGCTTGATCAAAAATATCACAAATGAATGGCAGGACAGAAACATCGTTCTGCAGATGGAAACGACGATAAAGCCTGCGCCATCTGCGACGAAAGGGTAAAGGTAGGAAAATCTCATCCCCAACATTAATAATTTTCTTACGGGGGACAAAACGAGAAATAAGCGGATGCAAAATTTCGTACAGATTTGCAGTGCAAAAATTTAGATCCGAACCAAGGAAGAAATGATTCGAATGGTAGGAATTAAGGTGTGTTAATAATTTGGTTGAGCGAGTTGATCGGAAATTGCGGAAAAAGCTATACATTGGGGACGACGATTTCTCAGCCTGGAATCCAACGTTGAAACAACTATGTCATGGTCTGAGCCCCCCAGTGGGCCTAGGGATAACACTGACAAAGGTATGCAGCCTCTACAGAAAAGTAGGTCATGTATGCTTGAACCTCGGCTGTCTCTTTATCCAATAGAGTCCGAATTGAGAGTTCGTTCGGCCTAACCGCCTCGATATGAGTGCTGTTGGGCTGTTGGAAACATGCTACGTTTTGGGTCGTGGTGTTTGAGGCAACGGAAAGCGATTGAGGAGAAAAAGATTTAATAATGTAACTGGATTTACCCGGTGTCCGAGTGGCTGAGACAGTAACCGCATTTTCATTTGACTTAGACGCATAGTTAGACTTACTAGGGGTTGCTAGGGGAGTCAATATAGACGTGTTTATACCAGGCGTGTTGGTGCGTTTAAAGATGTAAGCATTGAGAGTAATCAAATTCCTTACGGAATTGATTATGCCGTGACGTGCAGAGGCCGCAGACGATGATGCAGAAGACTTCTTCAAACTGACAATTGGTGTCATTATCTCGGTGTTGGTTTTTTGCAATTTCAACTTGCTCAGTCTTCGCTGGAATTCTGTGAGGTCCGGCGAAACTGAGCAACGTTATTTACGGCAAAAATTCTTAGTTATCTCCTTTCTCGACAGGATAAAATTGACTTCTATCAGGACGAAAAGGGTAACTAGTATCGGCGCATTACGGATGAGCAAGCGCAGTCGTTTAGCTTATGCGACACTGAAACACAAGCCACAACTTTGCAAGAACAAATGCTCTCCCTCTATAGCAGATATGTGATTCAAAATGTTTCGCAATATAGAATAATGCCTGCCTTTTCTTCTCTCCTCGGTTTTAGAACTTATTATTTCAACAACTGTAAACGCCTGTTCAATTGCTTATTCGGAAGTGCTGCTTATATCGCCATATATCAACTGATCGATTATTTCGTCGGCTGATATTCCGTTACGACTGGCAGAGGCGTGGCTTTGACGATTAAGGGGTCAAGAATTTCTACTTGAACTAAAGGGATTTTTGAGTTAACCATATATGCAGAAGACGACGAACGTATGCTGACACCTGCTGTTTCTCCGGTCACGATTCTAACACCCAGAGACTGTGCCGAGGCCGCAAGATTTTGTCTTTTAGCACGTGCTCTGCGGGGCATTACAGACCAGATAAGTTTTCCGTTGCAGTTTAAGGATTAAAACGTTGCTAACATACAGGAAAACGCACTGAATAGCAAATACTACTGTTATTTTACTACAAAAAACTAGAAGGACATAGTTCGACACGGAGTCATTAAAAATGCATGTCATAAAATACGGCTAATTTACCAGACTTTTTTTAAAAGACTGGAGAAAATTATACCCAGTAGTGAAAGGCGTTTTTTAAAAAGGACTGGTGTATAAAAACAGGCATTAATTGCTTAAGGATTCAAAGATATAGGCATGACCTCACTTATCTTTGAATGAAAGTGGGTATTCATCTAGTATAATTTCGGCATTCAAGTCTTCAGAGTGAAACCAGGTTTCTGATAGAAATGACATCCGGCTGCGCGTCTGATATCCAAACTTTTTAGCTCATCTAGCTTCTGGAAAATGCTCTTATCATTTTCGTAAAGAAGGCGGAGCTTAGCCCGGGCGGATTTCCGAAGGATTTTTTGGGTCGAACTTGCTAGATGCTTTATGTGAGTTTTTGGGTCCGTTGTCTCCTTTCAAGTCTACTGCCATTTGATAAAACTGGATGTAAATGAATTGACAGTCATTTTCTCTGTTCGGTTTGTCAGAGAGGGGCGTTTTTTCCATATAATCTGGTTGTTCACTATATTCAGTGTTAACTGTTCATTCCAGAGGGATGAGTTCCGAACACTAACGATTTTCCATTCAGTATTATTAAGTTTTTTTTCACTGGAATTTTACGTTCTGAAGAATTCAGACTTGAGTTCCCTCAATTTCTCGCGTTCGACCCGTCGGAAATCTCGATGAAAAAATTGTTGGGTGAACGACATCCGTCTTTGGTTCCTGTTCAGTCAATAGTGGCGGGGCGCGACTTCAACCCTTTTCAGTGGGCGTATATGCCGTTTTGGTCATTAAATATCAAGTCCTGCAAATTCCGGAGCCTACTTTGACACGAGGCGTGTCCATGAAGTATGCGATCTGCCAGACATCTAAAGGAGTCACAGTGATTTCGGTCAACCAGAAGAAATTGACAAGAGGAACGAACAGATTGCGTATTAAAAAGCTTCTGAAGGCTTTCGCAAGAGGAGCATTATTCATATGACTTGGACGGCCGTCTTTTCTATGTCCTTGTGTCTTAACGAGAGTGTACACAGGCGTCCACCAATTATTCTTCATTTTTAAGATAACCCGACACAGGTCCCGTTATTGAGCTGACTCTCATTTATTTTATATGTGGCAAGAGCTCAAAAGCTTTCTCAATAAACCATTTTTTTGCGAAGAATCCAGAAGCTCACTTAACATCTCGCCCGTTTACGGTGAACGTCAAAAAAGCAAATTAATAGACAAACGTATGCACATGCTGATTCAATACGATGGTATCGATCCGTACCTCCATAAGGCACGCCATCAAGCCTTTCCAACGTCTGGAGGGCCAATTCTTTGTCGCACCCACTATACCCACGGGAGCAGCCGAATTTAGTTCTGCAACAACTCGTATAAACGTTGGTGCACACTTGGATCTGAAATCGAACTGAAATTTTTATCCATCTGTTGATATTAGTTTCGTCATCGCGGGAACACATTATCATAAGCAGAATATCCGCAATGTCCGCAGGCATAAAACAAGCGGTTAGACGAATGACAGCTTATGTTTTCCCTGTGACAAGTTCCGAAATTGAAACTCTAAGACTCAAACAAAAATTCGGTATCTGAAAAAATTCGATCGAACAATTAAGGCTTTGCGTACACAAGCAACCTCCCACTACAAATGATGCTTTATTTTCATGCCTTCTTTGCACCATTCTGGTTTATAGGAACACTTATCTGCTTTATAATCGAAGTAATTCTAAATGACTTTTCGGCGTATTTTAGTTCGAATTTTTAAGCCAGGTACGGAAAGTTGTCGGCATTGCAGTGTTTTTGATGTATACATTTACTGAAATAACAAGGTTATATCTCGGTTTTGTTGGCAATCTAGCGGAAAAGGTAAGATCGATTTTACAAATACCAAAGTTATGAAGGTACCAGAGCTTGCAGGATTTTGGCTACTATCGCTGCTTATCCAATTACCAGGAATTTTCTTTCTACTACTAGACTCAGGAATGATATTATCCTCATTTGAACGAACTATTCACGCTGTGGAAGCCACATTTGTTCTCCTTGAGACGACCACAGGTTTCTTTGTTGTGAAAATCATGGTACAGAACCAGGCAGTCAAATTCTACACGATGACACAAGGCGCTTTCTCTGAGGACTTCACTGACATGTTTAAAGTGCATCGCGCATAAACATCTAATTATACATTAAGCCTAAATAAGTTTTTCAGAACTTTTTATATATTCAGTCTAATTTGTTGCCCAACAGCCTAGGTACTCTGTCACATAACTTTGTTGTCGCAAACACTTCCTATACAAATGATATCATTTGTACATTTTTCAAAACGCATCTTCGCAAATCGAATATAAAATCTACTTATGGTAGGGCTTTTCTGTTAAATCGACAGACATCAATCCGCACTAATTATATCGAACAATAAAATTCATGGATTTAGGATATGTCGCATAAATAGCTGCACAGCAGCTGCTTACAAAAGGACAGTATAAAATAGACAATTAGACACCTGCAGATCGTAGGAAATGCCCCAGTGAAAAAAGGGTCGAACAAAACATCATTTTGTTCCACTGTACGGAGGAGAACACCAAAGTGCGAGTAACCCAGACGAAGACTTAACTAAAAAATCACTCGATAGAGCTGAACTGCCTAGACTAATTGCCTGTCAATATATTGACAAAGACGGGAACATTACAATGGGAATTTCTAGCTTAATTCCAGTCACTTAGCAATATGGAGCACGGTGCTACGGGTGGCCTGGTGATAAAATTAGGAGGTTCCTATTCGCATGTTACACCTTTAATCTTAACTTCAATACTTACCCTGACCCTAATACTAATTCTTCAAAACCTAAGCGACATGTTAAAATGCGGTCTACAGACCGATGGTAACTAGCTATCCTTTTAAACGTGGAAATTAGTTTAGGTTGGAACAAAACGCACGAAAATGTGGAGGATATTACAGTTACGTTGGCTTGCCAAAGTGAGAAAATTACATTATGATTTTTGCGATATAATGTCTTGCCAGAGAAATAGATTACCTCATCTGTATGGGTTGCAGTTTGGCGGTCGGTTTAGGATCTACGTCAAAATTAACGAAATCATGAGACATGCTATGGAGCATTCGCCTTTAGTCCAGGTGTCTGTCGCGCAGCGCTCTGCCCTCTGGATCTATGAGACCTACAAAAAAGCCGCCAGCACCGCCTTCACGCCCTTCTTAGACAGGTGGCGGTGACTGCCCTTACCACAACAAAATGCCTCGAGTTTCCTAGTAAGTAGGCGTTACTCAGCAAGGAAAAACCATCGGTGAAGCGATTAAGCGAAATTTATGATCGAGCTACCTCAAAAATGATCACTAGAGCCAAAAAGACTCTTAAGAGACTTGTGCGACAGGAGTTGAATTGGGGAAGAAAAGTGGAAAGTTGAGCACGACTCCGCCATCAACAAATTCCAGTATCCTAACCTCAGGACTAATCATCCTCTGCCTAAATCAGTGAAAACGTAGTTATCTGCTGGTATGTTTTCGTCTAACTAGTTCAAGAGACGCTGTCGCTTACAAATATAATACTGTCGAATTTAAGAGTGCGGCAGCCTGGAAACGTAGTCACTAACCTGTACTTAGAGGGTGTACTTGTGTCTGATCTAAAGGGTTACTGTGGTGTTGCGGCAACTGGCTTTCTATGTGTGGCGGCCCTTTCCTGAATAAACCCTGTGCGTATTCTCAGACGACAGTAGAAAGTCGCGCGTTGTAGTTCGTCACCTAGTCGCAGAGTCTCACCTTCAAAATCGCACGGAAAAATCGACCCCATAGATGTCTGGCAAATGCGGATCATACTGGAGGTCCAGATATCACAACTGCTTCGTTTACATACTTAAAACTACAACGAGTCACAGACCAGAACCAATCTAAACGGTGATTTCGATCTCGTCCTGTGTGTTGTACAGTAATCTAATCCGAGGTGGTTAAAAATAGCCAGGCCTTTAAGTTGACTGCCCTTTATCACGAGAAGTATATTCTTTTGATCGGAGAATGGACCTGAGGAATTTTTCGTCCTTGCTAAGCTGGCGGATCAGGTAAGGCGCATAACTGCCTAGCTCACCCGATGCACTATCCCGCGTAGGTCAGCATAAACCAACCCTAGCAAGACGGTATTATGGCTGTAGGCAATCTTGATTAGTCAACACCTTGTTGCAAAGTTTGTAAGTTCAAACAGCGTACAGATTTTCCGAAAATCCAATCAATAACACAGACATGATGAGCAACCGGATGCCAGCTTTCCAGACGTCATATTGAAAGTTGAGCGGTTAAAGGAGATTATCATGGAGAACAAAGACAGGGGAGGATCAATACTAGGACTTGGTCGGGACTTACACTCTAGCCTTAATCTAAGTCCCAGGAGCTAAACAAAGAAGAGTACATCAAAGTAGGGAGGCGAGATGATCGTCAATGCTAATAGCCAAAACTGGATTTGGAGGTTGATTAATGCACCTTCAGCTTAGAAGCTGGTTTAGTAGCGTCTTCGAGAGGTCATCTGAAACGCATGCAAAATCGCCGATGGGGATCACGCCGATGTTGTTCGCTTAGTTCGACCTGTCTCACTTTATGAAGACAGACAGAGGAGGTCGAGATCCAGTCATCAGGAACGATCTGATCCCCTGCACACTTTTCGATCGCCTCATGCTGTCAGTACACTATATTTCTCGTGCTTTATATTGCTTCGCAGCTTCAGTTCGGTAGGCACCACGCGAGACTTTACGTGCGGATAAGTCCACCGGGCTGCAGTGGAAATGGACTGCTCATCGAGGTTAAGAAGACGCTTGAAGTGCTCAGACCAGCGCCCTAATTTGGTCAAGTTGGCAGCAACAAGGTCACCATTATCACCGCAGTCATTCAATACACTGAGATGGGCATAAACTTGGCGCACAATAGCTTGAGCGCGTTGTTGACGCGCTGAATTTACCAGAACTCACATGTGCGGTCTCCGCTGGCTGAGAAAGCCGCCTTGCGACTTACTGTCCAGCTGTCAACTAGGGAGTTGCCCAGTTAGTCCAAAAAATCCAGCGCCGGCATGTTGACTCCAGACTCATTTCAGAATGGTGGGCCGAGGACCTCCATAATGGCCAATTAAGTAGAGGCGGCAGCGACCAGACAACTTACTGTGCTGATCAATCGTACTGACAGGAAGTAAGGTCCTTTAGGCTGGGTCGAGAAATGACCCAGCAGCGCCTGGTCCATAGACATTTCCAGTTTTGACAACACGCATGGACCTGCCAACATGCACCCAATCCAAAGAGCCTGAGCTGATTGGTTTTCTTGGGCGGGCAGAACGCGAAACTAGCGTTGGAATGCAAAGGTAACATATGTGTGCGATGGCACAGAGGCAGTTTTTGATAAAAAACAAGTGGCTCTGGCTGGCGAAGATTAATATGCTCTAACAGCTGTCGCATCGGGAGCCAGGTATAATGTTTATGTTAAGTCGCTTAGACCATCTTGGATATTTCGGTCACAGATAACGATTGGCAGGGTTTGCATAACAGTAAATAGGGCAATTGTACCACATTTGCCGGCAGTTGTTGTCGAAGTGTAGATGAAAACTAAACTTGCTGAAACATTGTTTATCAGTGCTGGACTGTGGTTGGCTGGTCCCTACGAAAGCAATGTCTGGTTAGTCTGTCCCAAAGGCGATCACCACACCGTCTGGAAGAGAATTCGCAAGGAATGTTGTGGTTGGTGGCTAAATCGGAGATTGTGGTCAAGGTCACTAGCGAATCCATCTAATGACGAGTCACGAGTATCATGCTGGAATCGCCATTGGGCGGTTGGAGTGCCAAGGCCCAAACGTGTGGAAGTTGTTGGTCGTCCATGCCCGCTTTCTTGGCAGCCAACTCCAGTCACAGGACACTCCACTAAAAGGCATTCGAGGACGTGCTGGATAGTGAGCGGCCAGGTTACTTGGCAAACGTGCATGAAGTCAATGGCGACAGGAGCCATCTGGACAAGGGGCCCAACAATGCGTTCAAACTCCCGTCTAAGCAATCGCACAACTCACCGAGGAAAAGCCGCAGTCAATGCTTTCGCCCATGGATATAAGCCTTAGCTTCGTCGATTCGCTCCACTGCCTAACTCCCGATCTGGAAGGCCTGCGAATCCCCCCTATTTACACTGCAGCCTAACTATTCTTCCGATCGCATAAGCGCATTCCCACCTGATACTTCACACAATCACAAAGACATGTCTTGATAACCTGTTTCCAGACCGCGGCTCCACATATGCAATTGTCTAAGACAAGGTTACCGAAAATGAGTGTCAAAATAAGAATAACCTAGGTGGAATTAAACCACGACTGTAGATCGCAAAACCGGCGATAGGTCAACGACGGTAGTCTAGACGAAATTAAGTCACTAAGACCGCCTTATGTCAAATTATCACGAAGCAATCAACCAAGACAAGAGTTAAGAGGGGAATACTCGCAATTTTTGAGTATAAGAATCAAGATGAGTCGCAAAGGCCAAAAAACCTACGCGTGTTTCTCTCTTTTCAATGCAAAAAGGCAAGATATCACAAGATGTTTCACCGAACTCAGACAGGAGTTGGTACCATGTGAGCAATTCAAGGAAAACTCAAAAATCAATCAAAAAACACTGGTCCCCAGACAGTCTCAGTCAGAGGAGGAAAGTGCATCCATACAGCTGAGAAAACAAGTTCTTATGAATGAAGCACGTCGGCAGACTGCCAGCGCGTGGCCGGAGGGATGAAATACCTACGAAGTCAAAGACTCCAACGTCGGATGCAGCGTGGACAGTGAGTCTTGCGACCGAGCTGTTTGGAAGCCGCTATAAAAACAAGAGGACATCAGGCAGTTAAAATACAAAGGACAATGAAAACAAATAAAACAGCGAAGTAAACAGGAAAGACAAACGAGCATATGATAAACAAAAAGATCAGAGTAGGAGAACTAGCTAGAAAAAACATTTCCAACGGATAAGCCAACAGCAAGCCTGTGCTAGCGGAATCGCAACAAGGTGGCAGCCCGCAACTAATAAGCTACCCACAGCCAACGGCAAGGGCACTATGCGGTCTTCCAATGGCAATGCAAAAGTTCATCATCACTTTCGCACGGGCCATCCACATGGACGCAGTTGTTTTGGCAGCAGTCCTCCGGGAAGGGTTGAGCGTTAGACGTGGAGGAGGTAGAGAGGGACGAGTGACGATGAGAAGTGTTGGTGGAGGTAGCGGCGTCGGCACGCCGACGACCGCAGGCAGCTAGTGCTCGCCCACAACGCACGGTGTGGAGGCAGCCGTGACGACAAGCACACCGAAAACCAACTTCTGGCAGGGAGGCAGTCTTCGGCGGCGGGAGGCGGGGAGCATTCTTTGGCGAGGCGGAATTACTCAAATTTCCAGCACCGGTCTCTATCTCGTCTCCGGCATCCTGTCCGACTAAGGACGGAGAGGACTGCAAGCCAAAGGCAGACTTTGAATGGCTGATAGCCCTGGCGGAGGCGTCACTCGTGGAGAGAGACAGTGAACTGCCAGCCCTGCGCAGGCACATTGGTGATACTGCTTTGACCACCTCTGTGGAGGGAGACCTATGAAGATATTTGCGATAAGGTTGGCATGATTTAAAAGCATTTTTGACTCACAATCGTCAGCAATGCCAACAGTCAATTTGCTTTGCGTCTGAAAGGGTAAAACTCAAGAAATTTGGCCAAAAACTTCACTTGTTTATACAATTGCAGGCAGATGTCAAACAACAGAGGGCTGCGGCCGTAAGATGACTGCTTCCTCGACTGCCATTTAAGAGTGTTGCCATCGTTCACTTTAATTGTGTCAGTGGCAGGCACTCAAGTGGACGAATGCGTTGCCTGGCCCCCTCTTGAGTCCGTTTGGTCGTCAGGTAGTCGCGCAGATCCGCGTATGCCAGACAAAGGTCAAAGTGACGGCCAATGCAGTGGTCTTTTAACAGCCACAACTAACAGGCAGTGGTCGTCGCGTTGATTACTCTATAGTCGGAATAACGCTCTGTCACATATGACCCGTGTCCATGCATCCTCCTCCGCAGTTGTCGCTTAGGTGCCATTGCCTGCCATACAATCACAGTGAGGTTGTGAGACAATGGATGAATCCTTTCAGTTGAAAGTCGGAGCCACTTCAGTGAATCAACTGGGGGTGGAGTCGAGGTACCCTTACTGCAGCTGGGGCGAGGCGTGAGGTCACCAACTTTGAACCATGACTTGGGCCGATTTGCCTCCCTATTTTAGTTCTGTGAAGGCCATCAGCTCATCGCAAGGGGGGTGTGCGGACACACGTCCGCCCACTGAAAATCCAGACAACAACCAACATACAAGGAGGTCACGCGCCTTGTGATTGTCAAACATGCTCATCCCGTTCAAACCTCACGTACTGCAAACCAAGGGTTAGGTAGAGCTGATTTGTGATGGTAAATAAGCCAGAAATGGTCATGCTGGTCTCTCTTGTCTTTACCGGTACTCTGCATGCACTCTGGTCGCTGTACGAATGCCTGCGACAGCTCTAGATTTATCCCCAAGGCACAAGGAGAGAAACATGTTCCGTAACTCGATCGTTGAACAAAACTCCGATATATTTAATATTTCCGATCGCAGCCGACAATGCAACAGGCTCAATGATAGAGCGCTGAACTTAATAACGATCGATGACCAAATAACGTGGGTCCGGACCTCAAGTTCTGCAAGCCCGAAGTTTGGTAAGGCTGACTAAAGACGGTTAATACGCTAGAAATGGCAATCCCTGACTTTCCTGTCCAAGTCAGCACCACCTTACCTACCCACATATATATGTATATAGGCAGAATGATATTTCCGACAAAGACAAGGGAGACTGGAATGGCCATTTCTGGCTTATTAGCCGTCGTCAGCCAGCCATACCCAAGCCCGAAGTGTGGAACACCGGAGCCTCGAACTCGCGACCTGTTGGTTTAGAAGTCAACGCCTCTACTCACCGGGCCACGAGCCCGTTGCCTTGTATATATACAATGGTAGAGGGGGACACTCACCGATCGTTCCTACGGGACTCACTCATCCCGTTTTGCCTTACGAGCTCTCTCTC
>CACRXP010000873.1:33800-54900 GCA_902702965.1 Spirometra erinaceieuropaei | reverse complement strand
CTACTACTACTACTACTACTACTACTACTACTACTACTACTACTACTACTACTACTACTACTACTACTACTACTACTACTACTACTACTACTACTACTACTACTACTACTACTACTACTACTACTACTACTACTACTACTACTATAAATTAATTCATGCACAAGTCATCGTCCCTGCTGGAAAGGAGAAATGTCCGAGGAACGCCCAAAAAAGAGCAGAACTAGAATGACATCAATTACAACAATTATACGGCAGGAGCTTCAATTACCTCCAGAGCTGCCCTTTGGGTATGGAGTGCTTTCTCAGTCTCGCGTACTTCTGCCAACGCCACCTCCAACTCGCCCTCCCTGGTGCGGAGACGTCGTTCCCGCTCGTGCAGCTGCTGTTCAGTTTCCCCATTCCGAGTAGTGGCGACTTCGAGGCTCTGCGCGAGCGCTCTTCACCAAGGGGAAAAAAGAAACCATACACGCGTAAAAGCGGATCTATATAACTACAATAGTAAGGCAACATCAGAGAGAAGACATCCTCACATCACAAGAGAGGGAGACAATATGAACCACGGAGTCGGCTTGTGGGGAGGGAGAGTGTGAACGAAAAAGGAGGTCGGTTAAGAAGATAGATAGATAGAGGGCGATAGTGAAAGAAAATATGATCGCATACCTATAACGTTGCAAAATATCTTTGCACTCCTGGTCTCGAGATTCCAGAATTTTCTGCATGTCATTTACTTGGGATTTGGCGGTAGTGAGTTGCTCTTCACTCAGGGCTGCCTCACTCTGTGCTCGCTGAAGTGCGGCATTCAGCGTGGAGATTTCGTGGGTCAGGGTAACTACTTCTTGCTACAAAAAAGGAAGTCGATAAAACAAGTCAAAAGGTATTAACGGAGAGGACGAGGTACGCTGGCATGATCACTTCTGACGTCTAGACAACTGTCAGCTTGCTTGCGATATCAAAACCCCAGGCAGGGGAAGTCTGAGGCTCGAAGCCGATCTCTCTGAGGATTCAAAAGAACGTTCTACTAATAGGTCACGAACTTCCGATCCTGGAGATTGTGATCGAGAGTAGACAACGTCAAATGAGCGCTGAGTTTAACTCGTTAACTTAATATGCAACCAATCTAGTGGTCTCCAGTTAGAAGCTCATGGGCAAAATCGTCTGCCCGAATTCAGTTATGCGACCAAGACAAGTTGATGAACCCTACCCCTCTGTGACTGTATGAATAAGCACCCTTAGGTAGGTGGAAAACTGGCTGACGAAAGATAGCTATATGGTCGGTTTTATCAAGAGACTAGTAATTGCAAAAAGTGTGGATTAGTGTCTACTGAAATGGTTATAGTAGCAAAGTTAGTTTCAAAACCGAGAATAAGCGTATATCGATCATGCAATGACGACGGATCGGTGAGCACCACCCCTCTGTGACTGTATGAATAAGCCTTCATCTGTAGTCGGAAAACCGGCTAACAGATGTAAATAAAAAGGTATTACTTAAGGTAGTTTGTCCAAGTGCGCTAAAGACAGAGAACGTTAGATGGGACGTCTGGCCCAGCGTCTATAAGGCCACGATAATCATTAACAAGTTTTGAGTATTCGGCCAAATAACTGTTACGAGACGTAATGAAATAAATTCTGGAGTATGTCGTATGGCATGCTTTACACCTACATTAATAACTTCGTACGCGCTAATTACGCCTTTCTCGACAAGGGATACCCTTTTGGCCGTCTTCATCAGGGGATGCGCACATGAAAAAAAGGCATAATACAATGTCTAATGAAACTGCTATAGTAGCAATGTTAGCTAAACACAAAAAGTGGCATCCACAGGGAGAACGCGTTTTTTTTCCAGTGGCATCATGAGCCTTGAAATGTCTGACAGCGCATTCGTAAAGGAGACTTCTCTCGAAGGAAACATCAGCTTGGTAATGCTCTCAAAACGGTATAATGTCTTTGTGTCAGACGAAAAAACAAAAAGCGGAAAAGGGCGGGGTGATGAAGGGCCGGACAAGTCGTTTGAAAAAAAAACGTCTATTAATAAAAACTAGGAAAAAAACGTACTTTTGTTTTGCAGCACTTTTCCTCGGCAATGTCCCGCGTTCGGCGCAAGAGTTCAGCGGACGCCTCTAACTCCTGTACACGATCTGTCAGGGCACGCGTCTCACGCTCCCGAACAACGGCTGCCTCGGTCGTATTCCGGAGACGTAGTTCAAGACTGTTCAGGTAGTCCTGAAAAACAAATGGGACAGAAGATTAAGTAGGCGCGAGCTACTTCATCCATCAAATTTTACCAAACACTGGAAGACAGCGTAAGTCTTAAAACGAGGACTTTCGGCCGATAGGATTCGCAGACACCTTTGCAATACCATTCACGAAAAAATAAAGCGTTTTCGTCTGCTCAATCAATCTTCATACAGAACAGTAGGAAAGAAATCATTTTTATGGGTCACATGTAGAAAATTAGAGCCTGAAAATTTCCATTTGGATTAAGCCGTTAGTTGGTTTTTCCTTTTGACCTAACTGTGAAAAACTCGGCGTCTCGATGGGATTCGAACCCACGACAGCAAGGGGAAGGCTTTAGCACGGCCAATGCTCTAGCCATCTGAGCTACGGGCCCCATCGGTAGACGTAAGGTTAATCACATTCGGCTGGTTGGGTAGGTAACTTGACTCAAATGTGATTAAACTCACGTCTGCCGGTTGGGTCCCCATAGCTCAGATGGCTAAAGCGTTGGCTGTACCAAAGCCTTTCCCTTTCTGTCGAATCCCACGGAGGCACCGAGTTTTTAAACAGTTGGGTCAAAATGAAATGTCTGTTTGTTTTGAAAGGATTACTTAGGTTCATAATGCATATTACTCAGTTGTGAAAACTCGACGCCTCAAGTGGCTAGAGCGTTGGCTGTGGTAAGGCCTTTAGCTTGTTATCGTGGGTTCGAATCCCACCGAGACGCCGAGTTTTTACAGCTGAATCAATGTGAACTATTTAAAATCTGGCGTGCCTAATAAACCAGCATGCACCATCAGACAGCAAATCATGAAGCCCAAAGACCCGCTACCGAACAACAGAACAGTCAGCGGTGGTCTACAAAATACCATGCCTAAATTGAAATGCAACGTATGTTGGTGAAACGGGCAAACGCCTCAGCACAAGATTGCATGAACACCAACTTGCAATCAACCGCAAGGACAAGCTGTCTTTGGTCTATGGCTACATACGAGAACTGAACCACGATTTTGCCTTTGAGAACGCCAGGGTAATTGGTCGAGCCCACGAGAAGATGGCCAGACTGGTGCTCGAAAGTTGGTCCTCGACTGGCACACTCAACCGAGCTATAGATCTACATCCCGCCTACCAGGCGCTGCGTACAAGGCTCGGATCAGTCCGGACAGGACCAGTAAGGCAAGCGAGCATGCGGGACCGAGAGTCAATGCCCACGTAAAAGAGCGCAATTGGGGGCCAGAGGTCATGTGACCAAGGCCGAACACTGTCTCACCGATGCGCCCGCGAAACTGAATGCTGCTCACACGAACAGCAACGACCGATCAGTCCAACGGCTGACGTGAGAGAGGCCAACAGGCACGTTGATTTGACCACAATTACGCCGACCCCAAAGGGAACAAAGGTCACGCAGGCCTGTCAGCGGTCAGCCCCGCGGAGGTCTAAGGCAGTCAGCGGCAAACAGGCAGGTCAAAGTTCGTGCGTCGAGCACGGATATAATACGAGGTAAACGACAAGACTGAACAATTCAAGACCGGCAGGAGCAACAAGTACGCTACTCTGATGGTGGAAACGAGGAAGTTTCCGAAACGTTAGTTCGAATATAATATGGTCCATGAATTCGCCCTCTCTTCTTCTTCGGGAGATGATGAACGCGATAGATATACATATATCCCGCTCTTACTAAAGAAACGGCGAGATTGTAGCAGCCTTTGCTCTGTCCCCTCGTTCTACTGTTGACGCGCCACGGCTGCGCTCGCTAACCCTCGATTTGCACTCCCGTCCACGCCACCTCCTGGTCGATAATTTGCCACTACCTTTAGCGAAGGGCTCGGAGCCAATCAACGCAACTTTCTATCGCTGATTGGCTACAAGTGCACACACACGGGACGCCGCCCTTGCGGACGTGATTTAGAGCAGACAGGACAGAGGCAAGAACACACAACACCTTTTTGGTGGTAGCGACACACTGAAGTCTCCGCAACTGACGCTCTCCAGAACGAACGATTATCTCTGCCACAAGCATACAACCAACTTACGGCGACCTGCCCTGTGTACAGAATAAACTCGTTCTCACAACTTTCTGGCTTCTCTCATTAGACGGAGCAAAATTATTGTATGTGGTTAAGTTGATCTCACGTCCTTGACCACTACAAATTGGTGACTCCGACGTGATTTGGAACAGACGGCACAGAGGCAAAAAGGCTACGACACTTTTGCAGCGGCGACCTTCGGCGACACACGGATCGTCGCTCTCGCGGGCGCCGCCTCCGCGGCGCCGGACGTATACTCGTCCAGTTGCCAACTTTCCCCTTCACTATTCTGTACAGAATAATGTTTCCTAACCAAATGGCGTTCTGCTTCTAACAACTTGGGATATGGTCTGAAGTTGTGGCGTACTGTGCGTACACCATCACCGCTTAGCCGCTACAAGATAAGTAAATGCAAAAAGTCCCCAACAGAAACCGGTGGGGTACAAAACGTACACTTCTTTCCTCCAGCAGTTGGGTCTTGTTGGCGATGTCCTGTTTAAGGTTCACTACCTCCTCAACGCGGGCATCTAAGGTGGCCTGAAGAGAGTCCTTTTCTTTATCCAATTGCACTGTGATATCGCGGAGGCGAGCGCATTCGACCTTGACTGTCTGTGGAACGAGAGGAAGGAAAGGTGTACACGGTGCATTGGAGCTAGAATCGGTGACTTAAAAGGGCCTTTGGAATGTTCACCACATTAACAGAAGGGAACGAAGAAGATTCTAAGAAAATCGGAGTGACAGCTACTCGAGAGGAAGATGAGGTACACAAACTGAATTTAATATGGTCTGTAATTCCAACAAGTGGCAAGTAATTATAGATTCGGACAACGAGCGTTACTGAGTTTAAATAAGTAGCAAATATTTTACGATCTAACCACAGGAAATGCGGGGGGAACCCGTGCAGCCAGAAAAGAGGCGCCAATGGGCGGAGTTGAATAATCGATTTCCTGGTTTCGCGTTGGATAATTAACCGTCGAGCTAAGGTCAAAGTTGCGTTCAATATCGATGTTCCTCTACTCCCGACTCGAAAGGAGAGTCCAATGAAGGCCGCGCTCGACAACACAGGTTATTTAACCAAGTAATCACAACTGTAGTATTGTCTTCATGTCCGAAGTCATGCAATAAATTTAATATTACAACCTAGGAACAAGTGGGTGAAGGTTCCTTCACGGGTTTATATCAGCTTTGGATGATTTTGGAGCGAGGAGTTAAATAAAGTCACTGTATGCGCCCCTGGTTATTCGCAGTCAATAAACGTCTTCTCAATTCTGGGTCGACTTCTGTAGATGGAGGCAGGAGAAGTTTTTAAGTTTAAGCAACGGGATTGGTCAAAGTTAAAGAGTTGGTTGTGCGAGGATGGGCAAGATGTCCAACTAGGATCATTTGAACATCAAACCAGAGCTCACAGTTTGGCGAGGCCAGATATCATGTGCAATATCCACCGATGCGGTGGTGGCACTAATGTTGTTTGCTGTGCTGCGGTAGACATTGTACAAGGCCGGAACAGGCCTCGAAAGAATCTTAACATAAGACTCAATAATCGAAAGCAGGATTTATGAACAAAAGAGCTCTTTAAGGATGTAAATTCTGCTGAGTATCTTCCGCACCTCCTTACGACCTACGTATTTTCCGAAAGGTTAACAATTCCCCTTTTTGGAGATGAAAGGGTTGTCGTCCACTATTTTAATTGGAAAAAAAGGACCAATACGCATGCTCCGATTCCCTACTAATGTATCAATTGTAGAATCATACCACCAAGTAGAACAGATTTAGAATGTGATATAAACGGGGGTCAGCATAACAGAAAATCTGTTTTTGTTTTAGCAGTCGAACTCTAATCAACAAAACTGTTTCGTGAAATGCCTTCCGAGAACTAAAACAGTAGTGAACGAGGTACTGCCGATACATACGAAAATGCGAGTTACAGGGAGCCCGTGAGAAGAGAGGACGTGGGAGAAGAATTATATTCGCATAACGTTTCGTATTCACTCCTGGACCCATCATCAGAATGATGCCGTCTCAGAGACTAGGCCCAAATGTGAATCTGAGGCGTCAGGCGAATAAAATTCCTGTTCCAGCGATCTGGACTCATTCTTTCGAATAAGACAGTCTAAAATAGGCTTTAAAGGTATGACAGAACAGAAAGGAACCTTAAGTTCCGCTGAAGAATCTACGAGACGCTTATTGAGTAGTTGAAGGTCGTTTTGAATGGCGGATAGGCGCGATTCCAGGACGTCCTTGGCGTTCGTCAGCTGGGAGTTCTGCTCCTTGGCGAAGGCCAGTTCGTGGGAGAGAGAGACGTTGCGGGCACGCGTTTGCGACAGGGCTGCTAGCATCTGTTCGTCTGAGGCGGCTTTTTCGGCTTCCTACGTAAACAGGGTAAAGAGAAATATTCAGAAGCCGGATGGGCCTAGGCATCAGTTAGTGATTCGACATATCCATACAAAAACGCAAAAAATGCCAAAAACGGCGAGAAATCAGGAATGCCCGTGTGTGCATCGACGCTAGCCACTCAACATCACCATAATCCGTCTTGACCCAACTGTGAAAAACTCGGCGCCTCGGTGGGATCGGAATCGACAACAGTGAGAGGAAGGCATTGGTACAGCAAACACTCTAACCACCTGAGCTACGAGGCCCTATCGGGCGCCGTGAGCTTAATCGCATTTAAAGATCTCCCAAAACACATATTAATCAATATAATCGCCAAAACGAAAGCCAGGCGCGAAATCTGGGAAGGTAATGGTGACAATCACGCAGACACCCGACTTGAAGATGAATGATAATCTTAGCGCCGAGGATGAGGGAGGGAACGGCAATTCCGTCCTAGACTGGTTACTGGCGTGCTGTGATAGCTTCACGCGCGCCAGATTGTTTATTGTGAAGAAAATGCCCTGTGTCGTCGACCTCACTCTCCCTTCCCATTCCCAGGTCCCAGTTGTTGGCATATCTGGTGATTTTGTCTGCGCGCGCCACATGCACGACCTGTCCCCCCCCCCCAAACACGAGTACCAGGATTTCATACAACGGGGATTGGGCGGCGTACCTCCCACGTGCGTGGGGGTGTCGTAGGTCACGTCGGGAAGGCGTCGTTTCAGCCTAGATCCCGGCCCACCAGTTCGCCACTCTATACAAGTGGAAAGGCTGTGTGGAATGAGTTGGGGCGTCAGGCAGCAGCCTTCAAGCCACGGCGGTCCAGGCACCGTGACAGTTTCAGACTCAAATCACACATGCGGCAGAGGAGCCGCATGACAACGGAGCCGAGGCGCCACTTGCGAGGAGCCCCAAAAAGCAGCGCAACGTGGACGCAAAGCAACCTCTCATTCGCCCTGCTATCGACACAGCTAATCACCCTGGCAACGGAAGTCCTTCCAAAAACGAGCTGACTACGCGAGCCCATCCCCACTCCCGTTCAACGTTTGTGAGTGCAACAAAGAAAGTTCGTGCAGTATTACTTGTGAAACCTGGATTCGCACACACTTCTACTCAGCGCCTTTCTGTGCTGTCTACAACACAGTCACTTCTGGGTCACCGCACTTCTTCGGCTTCTATTTAAAAGGCTGCCGTGTGCAGACTTGGTCGTCTGCCATCACTGGTCTGATTGAAATGACGCACAGTTCAAAAAACAGGAGTCATTAGTCCGACCAAGGTCCATCAGGAAAGTTTTACTTGGCTACACTGCTCCGGCACCAAATTGACCCCATAAATGACATGCGCATAAACCAAAACTCTCATAAACGCGTTACCTGTCACGCTTAGAACAAGTATATAACGCGTTACACAGAGGCCTTAAAAACCACGTTCTGGTGGGTCAGACCGCGATGGTTACTGGCACATGGGAAAGGGAAAAGGGGGCGAAGTCGACTGACGGGGAAATTGCGTTCGGCTCAGGGCTGGGGGTTTAGCTTAGGTGGGTCGATCTTAATACTTCCCTTATGGCGTCCTATTTTCTGTGGAAGCGGAAATCCCGCATTGAAATCGGGTGTATATGAAGCTGAGGGTCAGGCCAAGTGTTTCGTATGCGTATACAAACCGTTTAACTTTGTCAGAAACTAAGGCCCCACCTAACTCAAGTCGCCTCGACTCCGTCTCGCCAGTGGAACATGGTGAAAATGGAGAGAGGTGGTGAGGCAGATGCTACGCAAGTCCCCCCACAGTAAAAACAAATTCACGCGCATATAACTACTGAGTCTTTTCTAACACAGCACTGGTTTTTGGCGTTCGTAACGAACAAATTTACTAGAGACGTGTATGCCGCGGCCTCAAATGACGCAGAAAAAGCGTCAGTCTACACGTGCTGTACCCGTGCAGGTTCCTCACTTAATACCAAGCAACCCCAATCAAATCGGATCTCAGAGGGGACCATCCTAAAGGTCATGCTAAGAAGGAGCCAGTGTAGCCTCAGTTTGTGTCCTGAGAGTTGTGAATCCTCCGGACCAAGACTTTTAGCGTGTCTCGATCGCATAGAAATGGGGAAAAGACAGTGCAGATAAGACCCACAAAAAAGTTGCATAAGGAGCCACATCCGAACAATCTATACGTAAAACACGTTTTCAGCAGAAAAAATGGAGTTAAATGCCTTCAATAAAACACTAAATAAAGTTGCCGAAATGCCCACTTTCGAGGTGGCCTCCTTCTTCGAGAGTTCGAGTTTCTCCTGCAGACTTGCAACCTGTCGAGTCAGCTCAGCGACTCGCGTTCGCGAGGCTTCCAACTCTAACGCCACCTCCTGTAGCCGCTTCTGCAACATCTCTGAGGCGGCTGGTGCAGTGGCTGCCTGCTGCGTTTGAGAATCCTGTTCAGCCGGATCGGTTCGAGATCGGAGTCGGAGGCTGCGGATGTCGCCGCGTTCATGCTGTGCTGTGGGCGGCTCACTGTCAAGGTTCTGCGCTGAACGCGACAGTTGGTCCGTGCAGGAGACTGATTCCCCAGCAGCTGTGCCACTTCGGCGGATACGGGGTCGTTCCTGGTAGCGCGCGTTGGTGTCAGAATGGCTGACGGCTGGTGGACAGTCACTTGCAGACGCAGGGGGTTTGTTTCGAAGCTGACAGAATGCAAAAGAAATATCAAAAGTGGGACGCAACCTATTGAGCGGTCAAGAGGCGAGACCATATACCTCAAACGCCATGCATTCACTAGGTACTGTGCACACTTTTGCATGGGACGAGACTTGGAGAGCTGGCGGGCTGTCTGTTGGGTATGACACGAGAGTAGCCCGCGTGTGAATTTCAATTCTTCCGTCGTGTCTACTGAATTCACTTAGGTAGCTTGATATATGTTACTCATAATCTATGCGGCCAACTGGCCTTGACAGCGCCTTTTAAGAGAGTACGGATGGAAGTATAAGTTAATTAAATAGCAAAAAGTACGACACTGAAATAGGAACCCCCGTGATACGAATTGTCTTGTGTTATAACCCAGGAAGACTAGGGTTGGGGCTAGGGCGATGATGGGTTTGATTGAGAATCCGAGACGTCCAGGCAATAAACGTCTTGTTCCAGCGATCGCATTTTCTTCTCCTATAGGTATTAAGATTAAATTTATAGTTAAGGTACTGTAAGGTAGTGTAAGAGGCAAGTTCTAGGGTCAAAGTTAGGTATGGGGTCAAATTTAGGAGTGGGGCTAATGTTTAGGTTAGGTTTAGGGAATGGTTAGAACACGGGAATTTAGCGCAAGGTCACGGAGAGGGTTCCTATTCCCGGGTCTTGCCGTAAAAAAATGGTTATTTTCGCCGAACGCCTTTTCTAGCGTACTAGACGAGCAGCAACCAAAACCCTTGTAATCTAGGTGTTTCAGCAAAAGAAACCCTAGTGACTGTTACTAGTGCATATTAACCTACCTAAATCAAACTAGTAGACACGATTTAGTAATATAGTTCGTTGGAGGTTCTGTTTCCGTGTTTGCCGTTTATTTACTCATGAATGAGACCACACGAATCCTTCTGACATACAAGAGCTGAGAAATATCTGATCGACAGGAATAGAGACTAACCCATGGGAGGGAACTGATGTAATCTCGATTCAATTCGATAGGTTGTACCTTTTTTTCCAGAAGGCATGGCTGACTTTATGCGGGCACGGTCAAAGCTTTGACCACGACACGCCGACCACGCCATAGCACGCCTCGTCATGCGAGTGGCGTGGGAACGATCGATGTTAATTGTCCCCGAATCATTTATAAGTCATGTAATTCGCATAACTTAAACTTCATTGTAACCGTTTTGGCCTGATGAAGAGTTACTGAAAACACGTGTTCGCCAATTTGACTTTTCAATTGCAACATGGGAATATTCGCTGAACTTTGGTTTTTCCTTTAGGAACAACTTATAAAAGTGGCTGCCTGGACTACGGAACAAAAGTCTGGGTAAGCCGTTCTTTTGTGAGGATTTGGGACATTCCCCTAAAACTAACCTTGTTTCCTAGAATGAAAGCGCAAAATATTAACTTCTAACACTCATTTTGTAGGAAATTTCGTTGACGAAGGCTGTGGTGCATGAAACTTTAGAGTATCGCAGCATTAAGAAGCGCAGTTATAGGTGAACGCTTCCAAAGACAAACTACCCTTTCGACGTCCTATCACATCTCCAATCCACGTGGTATTATTGTTCTCAAACTTAATTTAGCGATTCCCATTGTGGCCATAAGGAGAGGCCTTGCGACGCCCAAGAAATACTGCAAACTATTTAGACTACGTTTTGTGCCTTGCAAACAGACAACGGTAGTACGTCTGGAAATATTTGACCATGGGAATAACCACGCGGGTCTTAGCAATTCCAGCAATTAAAAACTCCCTCAATAGCCGAGAAAAATTACCCCTTTAGGTGGATATGAGTAAATCCATGTAAGCGTTAAAAAGCCCCCGCAAAAGTACCCACGTACAAAGCAGTGAGTGGGAAGAAGGGGGCTCATTCACTGGAACACGAAATTTACTCGCCTGCGTTTCGGATTCACACTCAAGGTAACGGTGGTGGGCCCGCAAGGGATATTGTGTCACCAGGACGCAACTGCATGATTAGCAAGAGTAACGGGTCACGTAGTCACCGCTGGTGGTCGTACTTGGCGCGATGTCTGCTTTATCGTCCGTATCTGAAAAGTCAATGACGTTTCAGATTTACATTGGCGGCCATCATCAGAGGTAACGATGTCTGCTCGGTCGTCCGAATCCCAAAATTCACTGACGTTTCGGCTTTATACTCACGGCCATCATCAGAGACAGAAACAGGTAACGATGTCTGACCGGTCGTCCGCATGCAAGGCGTTAAGGGCCACGATGTGGCTACCGGTGTTGGTGACTGAGCGTGATAATCACTCGACAGTTTGGCCTGTCACTGGAAGCGACGTCCGCCGATGTGTCAATGTTATCAACAGGGATGGCAGAAATAGTGCTCAACAGACGGCTCAGCAAGTAGAATCATAAAATTAAATGAATTCATACTCGTGAACAGGGCATAAGAGGAACCTACCGTATTTACTTCGTCAACGAGAGCGTCTCGTTCTGTTCGCAGATGTCGAACGTCATCTTGAATCTGAAAATTAGATATGTGAAACACCAGATATTTAAGGTAGTACAGAAAAGGTCAAACCGGCTAGTTTATGACATCTTTACGGCAATTGCCAAATACGAAAGCGTCGCAGACCAGGTCAACGACAACTAAAGTCACCTATCTATAGAATTAAGATCAAATTTTGCCCAACTTATTCAAATCGTATACGTGAAGGAATGGTATAATTCGGTTTTCAAAAACTTTCCCAATTTCCGAATAATTTTGAATCCGACCTGCCGTTATACTTGCATTTAGGGTTTCTAAATTACAAACTGCATATGTTCCGTGTACGGATAATCAAACATTTCTATACGCTATTAGGAGGAAAATACGTGGGGTTCACAGAATTTAGCAGTGAGTTTGGGCCATATTGTAAACTTTGCAAGCCATATTAGCGAATGCAGAGACACGATGTTTTATGAACGCGCATTTCAGAGTCTTAAAAGATCTGATGATTTGAAACTTTTTAAAGACCGAATTATACCCCTTCTTCGAGAATAAGATTGGAAGATGCAATTTTCAACCAAATAAGTAAAAAAATAAATATTTTTACGCGTGTTTTCTATAAGATATATTCGAATATAGAAGGACACCGATATACATATCCGGGTGAGCTGTGGCATTATGGGCAGGTTACTGTGACTCACTGACATCAACACGATGGCAAGTCTGAGGAAGGACGTTAGTTCTTAAAACAAAGCAGAACGGATCACCAAGCTTACCTCTTTGAATAGACACAGCTACATGATAGGGGTACAAACACGAAAACCGACGGAAGAGTCGCGACAAAAGGCCACCGGACCTACCTCAACGGCTTGTTTTTCCAGAAGATTCAGCATCCCACGCAGTTGATCTCGTTCCGCCTTGACGGCCGCCACATCCATGTCGTCCTCGAATTTGGCCTGCAAGTTTGAATAATATGAAAAGCGGGCAAATCAAATCACGTTATGCTCTCGCCACCGGAAGCGTTATAGCCCTTGTTGCATAAAGAAAAAAGATTTTCGGTTACAAGGGCCCAAGATGTTGCCGGTGGGAGGCACATGCCTAGCGCCTAACTCTGTTAAACGTCGAGTAATGCTTTTAAATGTGTTTTTAGTGGAAAGGGGGGTTTGTGTTGGCAAGCATGGGTGTTGAGTGGTCAAAGAAAGGCTATTAGTTAAAGAAAACGATTGAAGCATCGCGAAGGGTGGTTTATGGTTCTAGGCATTCGGACGGGTTCCCGAGATCATCTTCAGAGATATGCGGAAAGCAGACAGTTTAGGCGGATAAACTAGCAAGACAGGTATGCCCTGCATGTCAGTGACTGCCTTCAACGACCTTGTTGGCGGACGCAAAACATCGACAAGACAGTTCAGTCCATGTAGTAGCTTGTAAGAAAACATGAAATAATTATCGACGTTCTCTGCGCACTATTACCCACATCAGAAATATGCTTCGACATGTAAAGGAACTACCGGGAAAGTGCCAGACATTGGTAGAGTGCAAACAGACAACCGTGCACCCTAACGACGGCCCTAACCATTTTGATAGGGCGGTGGTCTATGAAATATGCTGCGGTGTGAGCGAATCGATTTACTGTGGTCAAACACGAAAATTCAGTTTATTTCAGGTTTATTAAGGGTGAACGTCTTCGTCCACGTCCGTAAGCAAAAACATCAGCCAGTGGTAATGAGATGAGATGGTTAACTCCAGAAGTTTTTTGATCATAAGTGATGAGGATAACGACCATCCGGAGAGGATGCAGTATTGAACTGGCATTTAATTGTTTCAGGTAGGCTGTTCCAATAAAGAACATAGCATACCCATGCTTTAACCGATCTCAACAAACTACAGTGAGTGACCGATCTCCTGAAATGTTAGCCAAAATTCTGAAATGCGTAATCAATTAGGAAATATTACTTGCGTGGGGTTGCAATACTGATTATCTTGTGGCATGATCCCTGCCAGGATGTCAGCTTTTGAATGCACTTCTTTTCGACCTGCTATAGAAACCACACACGATAAAAAATGACTACTTATGTAGCATGCATTTTTCACATAGAGCTTCGATGGGCTTATAAATTAACATATATTCTACAGAAAACATGCACAAAATATGCTTTCTTCTGCTCGTTTGGTAGATAATCACGTTATCTTCATATTTTTTCCTCGAAGAAAGGGTATATTAGATTTTTGAAAAAAGTTTCCCGATTCCCGGATAATTTCGATCCAGATCAGTCGTTACACTAGCATTCAGCGGTTTCAGTGTGCAAGACGCATGCCTTCCGCGTAAGGAAAATCATATATTCCTCGATGTCTTTAAGGAAGTACCATATAACGTTCATAAGATTTTGCAATGGATGCGGACTGTGTTGTGCATTTCCTGAGGAACATTGGTAAACGGACAGGTACGGTGCTGCACGCATGTACATTTCACGGTCTTAAAAAATCTCATAATTAGAAACCATTTTAAAAAGTAAATATACCCTTTCTTCGAGCAAAAAATATGAAGATAACGTGATTATCTACCAAACGAACAGAAGAAAGCATGTTTTTGTGCATGTTTTCTATAAAATATATTTGAATTTATAAGACGATCGAAAATGAGCGTGAAAAATGCATGCCAGTTAAGTAGTCATTCTTTACCGAGCAAGGTTTCTATGGGAGATTGAAAAGAAGTGCGTTTAAAAGCCAACATCCTGGACAGCTCGAAATATTATGGGATTATGCCGCAAGGTAAGCAGTATTACAACCCCCCCTAATTAATCCTTCCTAGTTGAAAACACATTTCAGAATTTCGGCAAACATTTCATGAGATCGGTCACTCAGTATACGCCGACCATGGAGCACACATTTGAACTCGCATCGTGGGTTTCTGGCCATCACAGATAGACCCCGACTCAACCGAGGCAATACTTTTGAAGAAGGTAACATGTTCAGTTGGATGTCTCAAGTCTAAAAGACCAGCGGAGGAGATCGCACAGTCCGCAACCGACGCCGGTGCTAGGAGGTCAACTGACAAGACTGCTTGTCTGTTGTACATTTTCCACGTTTGACGAAAAACTCGAAAATTTACTAAACAGACTTTCGAATCTACCCAAAACTCAGACATGCTTTGCTAATCTTCTGCGGTTGTGTTAAACAGCGGCGAGGAGTTCGGCTCTTCTGTGGGTCGTTCGGTATTTCGTACGTGGCTACTGATATAGGTCCAGCTAGCCAATGGCGCTTCATACGTATAGTAAGAATAATTAGATACGCTCGAAACAACATTTTCGAAAGGAGGAATGTGAGATCCGGCCGCGATTTCACGCAAACATCACAGTTTGACACCGTCGACGACACATGTAGTCAGGCTTTCGGCTAGTGTCTGCTTTGGGACTATAGTGGTTTAATTCTCGACTGCTAAACCAAACTGTCCTAAATCTATCTAAGTTGACAATATTCAATGTGATGATTTAATTTTAAATTGCATTTAATACTTTCGCGCAAAGATTTAAGGCGGCACGTGGGATCTTTGATGACACTTCATGACTTCCCCCGTGTGCTGCTAGCGATAAAATGAGATTAGAGCTGTAATTTAATTATTTTTGGCATTCAGCACGGTGTTCGCAGGTAAGAGACGGGAATGGGTTATAGGTCAGGTAGTTGGATGTGCATGAAAACAACGCTCTCTTACTCTAGGATTGTTTACAGTCATTCAACCAAACAGAATTTCAGAAACACCAACGGACCAACTCAACGGAACGAAGCAAAGCCACGAAGGTGTCATCTTCAACATTTGGTGAACGAGCCGGGCAATTACTGAAACTACGGCCGCAACGGAAAGCCATATGACTTACGGAACCAGACTGCCAGTGGGAGGGCTTCTGACTGGAAGCTCTTACCAGACGAGCCAACTCGGAACGCGATTCCTCGCTTTTACGGATATAATGATCGCGTTCCGACTCCGTTGCTTTCAAGAGGGATTTCAGAATCTAAGTGAGAGGGATGGGAAGTGGCAAAGAGGGTGGATGCGTGCTAGTCGTATGCAACCACAACTAGAACGGCGAACGACGTAATCTGCGACCTACCGAGATTTCATGATTCAGATGAAAGATGTGTGCCTGCGGAAGGTATACTTCCTGTCAGAAGAGTACTTCGAGAAAAACAAGGACTAAATACGCGAGGAAGGCGTTTACAGTTCGCAGGAAAGTAAAACCCTGGAGTAGGGTTCGCAAATGAAGGAGGAAGATAGAGGGGGGTGGTGGGGGAGAGGGAAGGGATGGAGGCTTCTGTGACTGCATGATGACAATAATTACGTATTTCCGGCTACTAGCCAAATATGAGTAGCAAGGATATAATCTGTATGATGTTTGTGGGCGATGACAGACGTGTTTAGCCCTAACTCGGCTAACGCCAAACTAGTTAAATCAGTCAGAAGCGCTCAGAGGGCTGCGAAAGTCCAATATGGGTTGGCAGATCAAAGGAAACACCTGGAATAAATGAGGCAAAAAGATGCCAGGGTCAGGGAGGAACTGTGGATCACGGATCCAACTATACAGGGGAATCTACTTTTTCTGGTATAGAGCCCCCGAAGGCGGTCTCACGGCAACAGGTAGCCAGTACTGCGGAAGGAAAAATGACAAAGACAAGGTAGACTGGCATCAGCTCAACGTCAGGTCAGGACTACCTGAAATTTGTGGGCAGGTCCAGTTGTTAATTGAAAATTTGACTCAAAAGCTCTGCGATCTGGGTTACGGTCTCTTGCCCAACCTGTTAGGAGCGGAATTACTCCGGACAGTGAATAAATCATAAAGCGCTGTTGCAGATTCCCTCGTCCTTTGATATCACGGAAATGCCCGTCAGAAACAATCGAACAACCCCCATATACGTTAGTGGTGTTTAGCAGGTCAGAGTAGAGTGTGTATTATTCTTTTAAGTCCATTTACTAATTTATACAACACTTGAAGAAGGAGACACGATCGCTGGGACAAAAGCTTTATTAGCCTGACGTTTCGGATCCCTGCTCGAACCCATCCTCAGAGACAAAAGCAGATACGGGCGGTTCATGCACAAGGGGATGCAGTATTTATAGGATGCAGTCGACATGCTACCGCATACCTATGAACACTCGCGGTTCCCCCCTTCATCCGGGATATGCAGTAGCATGGCGACTGCATCCTATGAACATTGCAGCCCCTTGTGCATAAACCAACCGTATCTGCCTTTGTCTCTGATGATGGGTTCGAGCAGGAATCCGAAACGTCAGGCTAATGAAGCTCTTGTCCCAGCAATCGTGTCTCCTTCTTCAAAACTACTTCCTGGGATTCGTCCCTTCGCTTCTATTATACAAGACTGCAGTGCCTAGACAGAAAATGTGTCTATTACTCTTAAAAGTAGATCACAACATTACGACTGCTACTTCACCCAATGACCCGCCTAATAAATCCTTGATGCGATCGCCAATCTCGGAGACAACCGGTCAGAAGGACGGCCATATTGGGAAGACTGGAGAGAAGGGCGGAGACCGAGACAGCAGCTGTTTCTGTGGCACTCGTGTTCTCCTCAAGCAGCTATACCGCTTACCAAGACCTGCGAAGACATGGCCTGTCAGTTAGACTAGCTGGCCGCTATACAGCGCGTCCACGGGTGAAGACGAGTGATGTAACAGTCATCGGTGAAGATTGGCTACGAAATATGCAGCAGACTCCAAAGTTTGGCAAATAAGCCGTCACGGGCCGCCCAGTAGCAGCAGCAATATCTTCAAGCATAGTTGGGTGCCGGGACTGGCAAATTGGTTACCTATTAAAAATCACGACGAACGCTGCAATAAGACTTAACCTGTCGTTGTTCATCAAAATCCTGGAGTTTGAAATTAATATGCAGAGCATTCGACGACACCATACTAGCAGCACAAGTGCTAGCTAAAAGTCCAGACACGTGTTTCGCCGGTATTCTGCCGTTGCGTGGCACAGCTGCGAGGGGTTCGGCTCTGTAGTGAGCCCTCCAGCATTCCCCGTGTGTTTTCTGGTAGATACTCCAATTCAGAAATTGTAGCTTCTTAATTTCCTTAGGAAATAACTGTAAGTATTGAGGGGAGCAATACCTATGCCAAGTTGGTCCACGCAACTACTATCCAGCAAGACATAATTTGACTGAAGGGCTATTGTCTGCGCGTTCTGGTTGGACCTGCTGGGGACCAATGGCGTCAAGAGACGAAATCGCTTATACAACAACAAGCAAACGTACACAAGTTTGTAAGCGGATCTTTAAGTTTTAGATTTTTTTTAATTTGGTGGAAGCAAGCCAATTATTGTGGCTGAAACTACGAATTCAAGGTTACAAAGCAGAGGCAGACATAAAAGCCAAATATTTAAACGACATTAGTAAAAAATAAACATGAGAATGTATCGAACAGACTGTCAGGAGGGGATCTTACATCTGCGGTGGGTTTGTCTTCCTTCGGTCTTCGGTGACGACTAGCTCCAAAATTGTCCGCTGAGTGCTTGTATACATTTTGGTTGTCGGCTGTCAAGTCGGCGACCGCTGGCGAGGCCTCGGAGTCACTGTCATCCGCGGTCAGGAGCCAGTTCCTGATGGTTTGTATGAGAAAGTCCACTTCGGACTGAAGGGTGTCACGATCCGCAATAAGGCCCTAAGGAGAAGCCAAGGGTGTTTATGCTGAACTGAGGGAGGAAGGCTAGCGAAGGGAAGTACAGCCGGTCCTGCCCAAAACAGGGAGAAAGGTTCACCGCAATCCATAAACAGGAAACGGTGGTTTGGACAGCGCGGTGCCAAGGGGGTAACAACTTGCACAGCGAACAGAACAGTCAAAATATTGGGAAGTACTATCCGCAAAGAGATTAGTTTGGCCATTTCTGCCACCAGCCAACTGTACTAAACTGCAGGTCGGAAGTAACGAGGGTGGGACCCGACTGACCTGGCAGAAGTAGTCACTCCAGGCTCCCTTATCCTTACCGGCAATAAATCTAGATTACTAACCGCTCCTCGTCATATAACCATCAGCACAGTGCATAACCGAAAGTCGATATTCCATCCAGGAATCAGGATAGGTCTGTGCACGCCTGCCCAGTAACCAAACAGTCCCGACCACCGTTCGTAGTAGTAGTAGTAGTAGTAGTAGTAGTAGTAGTAGTAGTAGTAGTAGTAGTCGTAGTAGTGGTGATTATGTGGTAAGAATGTGTGCCTGTCTGCGCGCTACCATCGTCAGGTCGGAACCCAAGTTGAAGGGAGACGACGGAAGGAACCTGAATGAGGGGGTTATTGTGCACAGAACCCGGAGTTGTCTTCTCAGGCGGCAGTTGCCACTGACGAAGCCAGGGCTGGTGTTGACTGCGTCCGGTCAGGTCTGAGAGTCCCTGAGATAGTGATGGCAGCGGCTTTTGTAGGCCCGTGGGCCAAGCTCAAGTGGTGGCCAGTGAGTGTGTGTTACGTTTGACGAGGGGTGGTGTCCCAGTGGCTTATGTTGTGGTTGCAGGGGGTGGGATGCGTTCAAGTGGCCGCATAGGCAGCTGCGGCTGTGCGGACGCAGGTATGCCCGAGCTGTCGGTCGTGTGACTTCAGGTGAGCGCGTCTGGAACGGCTCACTGCAAAAGGGTGAATGACCTTGAGGCGGCGAGGTCTTCAAGAATGACGTCAGACCGGTCATGATGGCTGCCCGTTACAGTAGTAGTAGTTGTTGTTGTTGTTGTAAGAGCCTTGTTGATGGCTAAATTAATTCGTGTTCAAACCTTAGATGCGCCAGTGCCTGCAGTTGAGACAGGACTAACCATCTATGTCGAAACGCTCCTCGAGTACTGATTGATGGTGGCCATGTCAATGCATACTCGGACTGTAGATCCTCAGCTCCAAGCCAAAACATAAGTGCGCATTTCCGTTTAGCAATCGCGCAATTTTTATGCAACTGTGGTCACGTCAAATCCCTTCAAAAAGTCCGAGATACATAATGGCGGATGAGTTGGAACTTCAGCCGTAGTGTCCACAGAGGGCAAGACTATAACAATGTGAATGAATTCCTGATTCAAGCCAGCATGGACAGGTGCTGATGATAACTGCATACAGAACAAGGCTGGAATGACTCTGGAGGACCCAACACGACAACCCTAGTTGGTGTTTCGACTTGCTGAGATATGGGGCCTAGAAGGTTCGTGTTGCAAATCACCAGAATTAAAGACTACCAAACAGTTGGTAACATCTGAAAAAAGCAGCGCGAGTATCAGGAGAGGCGATATAATACCACTGCCGTTGCTGTCGAGATGTCTACCCGACAAAAACAAGGGTTGAACCCCCCTATTTAGGTGGTCGAATTAGCTCAAATGTCCCTTAAAGTACTACGTTTTAGTGACTAAGCGTCATCTCATGGTTGGATGAAGAGCTATTACAGACAAAGAAGGTGCATTGAAAGGGAGCGCATGCAAATATAAACGCCCACACATGAACCTCACCGGACCTCAATAAACAGCCGCAGAGAGGTCTCACATCTGGGGGTTGTGATAGTCGACCTGCGAGGGATCTTGCTGGCAGTCCGCCTGCTCTCGTCTACAGTTTCTTCGCCACTTCGCAGTGAGGCGCCACGCCTGTGATTATCCAGATCAGAACTCAGGAGCAGTTGCTTCTCTAAACGGCGTGAAAATATGCATTTGTACAGAAATCAAGACAGACAAATTTCACTTACAAGCATCGCATGTGAATTTGGCGCGCCTTTTTAAAAAGAAGTCGGAGACGGGAGCATGGACCACCCCCAGTACTACAGGTGACCTTGAGACAAATTCCCCATCTCCCAACTTTAGTCATAACCGTAACTCAAACGCTAACAGTAATCCTCCTAGAATTTAAGGCAAGGTCAACTAAAGTACGGGAAGTTCCTATTCCCGTGTCCAAACAAAAAAGACCAGTGAGGCGACTTATCAACGGTTCGATTGGAGGAAGGAATAACGACTATTATTAGCTGAACTCGGAGTTTGACGCACTGAAGAAAGTTGCCGAGTGTAGAGACTTCGTACTTACCCCTTAAAGCTGCTACTAATACCATCAGCGACTCGCCAGAAAACTACGAATTAATGTTGTCTAATGTCGAAGGCATATGTTTATGTGTTTATGCCATGAAGCTCGAATAGGAATATATCGTCAAAAATGACTGGACAGCAACAAGAGGCGCGAGACCATCAACAAGACATAATGGACCAAAAGTGGTGTTACGAGTGTGGATGTGATTATGCCGGACACTGTACGCTGCCGGAGGGCCGATTTGACGATAAACACGATGTCTGCTTGGCATACAGACAGGCCTCGCACCCTATGCGGAACCTCTTCTCTCTCCCAATTCCAACGTCCTCAA
>CACRXP010000873.1:20730-33426 GCA_902702965.1 Spirometra erinaceieuropaei | reverse complement strand
GTGACTGACCACTCATCCCAAGACACACAAACCCTGTCCACAGCTCACCAGTTCACCCTCCATGTAATTGCTGTGGCCTGATGATTAAGTACCGAAAAAATATACGCTCCTGATAACTCCACCTCACGTCTATGGTAGTTCATCAGAAGAGTATAATTGCTGATTAAAGGGCAGGTAACTGGTAAATACGTCTAGCCGATACGAACGTTTCGGTATGAAGTGCCACTAGCACCAAGTGAGTGGCGTTAATAAACGATAAATTTGGGGATTATTCAGTCGATAATTTCAACATTCCAGATTGCAAGTCTACAAATAAGCGTTACTGTAAAAGGTAAGTAGTGTGTTTTATGAAACTAAAACGATGATTAGTCCACATTTCTCTGGTACGCACCATACCTCGCAGGCTGATTACTGTCAAGACTTCCCCTGAAGGCACTGACAGTCTCGCTGTCAACCGCAGTGGACGAAAGAGCGCTCTAGTTCCACAAGAAATTTTCGTTAAAAGAACTGAGAACATTGACTTCTCTAGCTCTCAACTGTGCCCTCGAGGATGCGAATGCAGCGCAAACTAGAGAAACTGCGTGAAATCAATACGACAGACTTAGGTAAGCAGTATCTGAAGAGTTTGAATTAAGTCCCTCCTGCCCTGCCTGTGAAAGGCAACTGACTGAACGCGGAGAATATCTACAGGCAATTACAGGGACTTTGGTTCGAGCACAACATTTGCAGAACGTCTTAAAACTCCCCGAGTTGGTGTTTCGTCACTAATGACTTGCGAGCTTGAGAAGCGCACTGCGGACTCGGTCGACGCGAGGCTCTAAAACCTTTTCATTGAGGATGGTATTGCCGGAGTGCTCTGTTTTGACTACCGTCGTGCAGTGTCAAAATTCATCTCCACACAGTTAGGAGTATTGAACTTCATGTATCACCTTCGCCTCCAATTATACAGGCCATCTATTACTACAAAGCATAACTTCGTCACCAAACTCTCAGTGACCAGTCGGTAAGACATCCTGGTTCCGATGTAAAAGTTGCAAGCGACGAATTACCATGAAAAATGCTAGCCTAATAAAAACATATCTTTTTTAAAACGTTTAATACCCTTTTAGTTAGCCAATGAAATGCAAAAAGATGAGAACTTGAAGGCAGAAAGATGACCAGTATACTCACCACTGGTTACCAACTCGTCAATTCTTCCAATTAGGTGCTGGCGAGTCCGCTCGAGTCTCTCAAGCAAGTCCGCCATCTCACGTCTCCCGAACTTAGAGAATAGAATACGGTTGGGTTAAGTGAGATTTTAGGCATGTAAACCGGGTTTCAATAAAGTCAACTGACTGTTAGGCATCCTTGTGCGTCGCTTTTTTATCGGGCACACTGCAAAATAAATGAGCGTTCAGCTAAAGACCAGAAGACCTTTCTGAGGGGGCAGTCTTTAGAAGGGGTCTAATGGCTGACTTTTGACAACCGCCTTGACCTTTGGTCTGGGTGAGGGGGAAGATCCAGCGATCAGGTGATAGATAAGCGCAAGCCACATTCCAAGGCAATCGCTTAAATCCGATTTCCAGTTTAGGTTCAAACACAGAATACCACAAACAGTCCAGCTCTGTTGGACCTCTATAATGCAGTTTTTAACGGGGCTATCCAACTCTTATTTAGCAATGATGGAAGCCCAGATAGGTGTGCGGAAACGAGCTCTGAAAAGTGATTTCTGTGATAGTATAAGCGTTTTCTGTTGCCAGATCACTTGCGACACCAATGTCCTAGCAAGGGTCGCTTAGTGAAGTCCTGCTTCAGGGTCGGGCTGCCCTTTCAACGCCTCTCAAAGCCTTTGCAATGCCACCAGATGTACTTAACAGACGCTCTTTTGATTAGGTTAAAGCTACCAAAGTATATGCGTCTTTCCGTGTGGTTAATCCCGGATTAATTTAAACAGGTTGCTTATAACCGTCCCTCCTGTACAGACAGAAAAAGTAGTGAACTTCGACTGCGTAATTTGACTGTAAATATGGAAGGGGCACTGGGGTGAGGCAGATTGCAGACTAACGCTACAAAATATAAAATGACAAGCCGCCCTATTAAAAAAGAGGTCACGTTCGACGAAAGGAAAGAGTAAAAACACCCCCCCCCCTCCTACATAAAATAAGCAGTAAATTGGTGAGACAATTCAAGGGCATGCTTTTCCTGCGTTGAATTCGCAAAACAAACTGTTCGCCATGCAATCTAAACTTAAATTCACAAAGCACGACAAATTCCTCCCATCTACCGTTTTTATAATCAAACGCCTGCCCACAAGTTGAGCATTCAGGGAACACCGGCTACTGAACAGCCCCTGGGGCTCTTTGTGGAACTTCAAAGTAAAAGGAAACCGACATATTTCTTCGTTTAATCGTATCGACGGGCCGCCGCGGACAGGATAACACGGCCAGCCCGTTGGCAACCGAAGAAGAACTTGACCAAATGCTCCATGACCAAAACATTCCCCGTTCGATCGGCCGGTTATTCTGAACTGGAGTTAAATATGACTGACTGATAAGGGTTGGCTGGCCAGAAACTGCCGTCACAGTCTACTCATTTTTGTGGATATTTCTTCCCCTGCCCTCTGTATCACACACACTACAGCGGCAGAAACCTACACTCTAGAGCAATGTTTGGATGCTCAGACGCAAACTGGGCGGAAGGTTCGATTTATTTAGTTTTGTTCCAGAAAACAGATAAGAGGAAGATTTGGAAAAAAACTGAGCAGAATTGGTATCCAATGGGAAGGCAGATAAGTCTCACCTGCATGTCATTCGGGTATGGTAAAATGTTGCACTCGGAGGCTTTGTCCTGCACTTTGTGACCTTCGACCCTCACCGCCGTCTCGCCATCCAGTTGATTGGTGCTGTTGTTTTGTTTCAGCAGCCGACGTTCCAGATCCTCGGTTCGGGCCTGCAGCAACTCAACCTGAAGTTGCAACTGTTCAGCCAGACTATCGGTCCGCTGCCGCTGGTCGTCAAGAAGCAGGGCCTCGATAGGCCGTCCTCCCTCAACAAGCTGGCGAAGACGGTTGATCTCTGAGTCCCGCAACTGCAGCTGGGTACGGTAAAGGGAAAAAAGGATTTTTAGAGGGGCACTTGGGGTGCGGGGGGAGATTGAGGAAGAATAATTAAATATGGCCCTAAGTGTTCACGGCTACAAGGAGTTGCGGATATGCAGGCGTGTCTTAAAAGTCCACCATCAAGAAAAAAAAGCATGTCCTTTAAGAGCGAAACGGTGGAGGAGGTTGAGTCCCCCTGTTGGACAGGTTGTGTCACAGACTACCATTTATGGCCTTAACTAGAAATATCCCAAATTGTCATAACTGACCGATTTCCCTCGGCTAAAAGCCTTGGTTGGCAGCCTACTACTGTTCACCAGGAAAACTAGCTAAAAGTCCACATTTCCCTACAGACTCAAAGATCAGTCGCTGTAGAAAAAAGTACTTAAGCAACCTGTTTCTCGAGGGCATCCAATTTCTTCAAATTCAAATCCTTGTCCGTCTCGAGAATCCTGATTCCCTCCTCCAGCTCCTTACAGCGTTTTGATGTCGAATCCAGTACGTCAATAGTCTATAAACAAAAATAAATGAGGTGAAGTCAAAGTACTAGTTAACAGGCAAATGCGTCACATCGCCCTCTTTCCTTCAACTGAATGGGCGAACGACATAGTGTTTATGGTCTTAGCAACTTCTTCACCGTGGTTCCATCTAGCGCTGATCTAGTAGCCCGAGATATTTTCAGAAATGACATTTCTCTTCTGTGGCGTTAACGAGTAGAAATGTGGTGCGATCAAAAGGAGACATCATATGACGGCGATACTTAACGATTCCTACAAGCAGACTTAGTAGACTTAGGAAAAAAGTAGGACGTGGAGCCACCGCTAGGAACAAGGTCTAGGTTCTTTCATTCGCTTTGCGAACGAGAGATTCAAAACCAAGAAGCCTTAAGTGGACTGGTTCCTCGTTTAATCGCAAAGGTGCACTACTTCAAAACAATCCCCAAAGGATCGTTTGACTCTTTCTTTGCTCCAGTTTGAACCTCACCTCTGGCGGCTGCGCCTTTCCAGTCTCCGCCCAGTGGCGGGCAACGGAGCAGCAGTAGGACGGAGAAGAGGTTTCTTGACAGCCATTATTGTTTTCGTCGTGCCTACTGCCTCTTTCCTGTTCCTTATTCGGGCATGAAGAGCCTTCAGGAAGGAGACCTTCTATTTCCATGCGCTGGCGTCTGAAAGGCACTTGTTTTTTATGACCGTCTAAAAGGGGGACAAAAATGAGTTGATTGTGGCATTATGATGGGTAAAATTAACGTATGAAAGAGTATTTAGGGTACACTAACTTTCAATTGCAGTCTTTGAAAGGTTCTCAACAAAAAAACCATTTCGACGGAAAAGTAAATAACGAAGGATATGTTTGAGAAATAGCATGGAGAACTCACTTTCGTAAAGCGTACAGCAACATCCATGAGTATTGCCTTCACGTTCAGACGAAATATCACAAGTAAAAACGTTCTCCCCATTTGTGAAACCTGGTACGTGCCTATGTAAAGACCTAATAGTTTTGGGAGTAGGGACTTTCAAGCGAAAACTTATGAAATATTCTCGACACGTATCGAAAAGTCTGAAAAATGGGTAAGTAGGAAAGTCGTTGATCTAGACGGAATCCATTTGATACCTTTGGAAGCGATGGCAGAATTGACAAAAATCGTCAAGATTTTGTTAAGAATTCATGTAGAAAATCACTTATTTCCAGAAAAAATGGTCTTGTGTCGCGATTGGTTTATAAGATGGCCCTTGACGTAAGGAGGTCATAGAAGCCTGCGGAAGAGCCAGCTCTAGAAAAGACTCGGGAGTGCTGCTGCCTCGTGTTTCTGACCGAAGCACAAAGCACCTTCTCAGATTAAAGTTGAAATGGAGCGATTCTGAGGGTTTACAAGTTATATCTATCTATATATATAAAAATGGAAGGGTTTTTTTTCTGTGTTATATCTAATCTCCGAAAGTACTGCACCGATTGCGTTGAAATTTGGACACAACCCGACCCGCGCCTAGGGCCGGGTTTTTGGCTATTCAGTTGTGTAATTATGCCGATCGTATGCCAGTGATGGGTAAAAAACTGGATATTTTCCGGCATAACAACGCCACTTGCTGCGGCCACTTGACCTACATCGCGCGCGGACACATGTGCGCCCAGACTGTGGCCACTTGACCGACATTCGCTCAAACGCACGTGCTCCGCCCGACAGCCGCGCTCACCCCACCACTCACCCCCTGCAGACACTTGAGCAGGCCCTCCACCCTCTCTGGGCCGATGGAATCTGGTCCGGCAGGCAAACCACCCACCCTGCTGAAAAAAACACGCAACTCTTGGGCTCCACTTGAACTTGCCCCACACCACCCACATAATTGGGCTGCCGCCGCTTCCGCTGGGATTCTCGGGCGCAACGACTGGATGCGGTTAACAAAACCCCCTTCCCCCCTCCCCACGCACAACCCACATAAGGGGCCTGTCGCCCAATGTCAGCTCAGTATTGTGCAGCTCGGCTTGCGGAAGCCCGGTTGCGGTCACGGCTACCGCGTTCTGCAGCTTCAGGCCTGCTTCGTTCACAACATCATGACCACAGCCAGCTGGGAGTGGCCGAATGGCGCCAGCGAAGAACAGCAGACCAGCGTCAAACAAGACTCCGTGCTCAGCATTCATGCCGCGTGATGCTGTTGTAAACGACGGTACGACAACAACCGTTGGAAGACTACTGATTGTAGGGTAAGGTGGTATCATGTATACCGGCAGTCGGAGACCGATTCCAACGCAATATCCATTTACTTTTCGGGATGGTACCGATGGGTATTACTTCAACGTTAAGATGATAAATCCAGTCAGTGACGAGGTAACGCACATGAAATGCAGCGCAATGAACCACTACCCCTACCGACTTATGATGCGACAGAATGTAAGTAATCCCCTTTTGAAATGCCGTCAATTGCTTCATCACTGTATTGTGGATATGTATGCAAAAATCGAAACTGAACGCCTGCTTTCATTCGCTTAAATCATACCAAGCTGCTCGCTGAAGGATACATTCCTTTGCATGATGCAGTTGTAAACGACGGTAATGCAGATAACGTTGTAAGACTAACGATTTTGTCGTCCACATACACAGAGAGTCCACGCCATATGCTCGGGTACGCTCGAGGTGCAATTGCTTACGTTTGTCAGTACGGACGTCCAGACCTACTCATAACATTCATATGCAATCCAACTTGGGGATGTTTATCAGCTCTTACCTCCTGGGCTATCGGTGGTAAATAGGTATGACATCACAGCACGTGTTTTCAGGAAGAAACTGCAATCGCTGATGAACTTCATGGTGAAACACGAGGTGTTTGGGCCTGTGCGCTGCTGGATGTATTAGGTGGAAGGGCAAAAGAGGGGACTGCCCCATGCACATTTGTTGATCTGACTCTATAACAAGATCACTTCGAACGAAATCGACGTTGCCATATGCGCTGAATTACCTGATGCCGACGTCGACAATGCGTTGCATGAAGTTGTGGCGAAGAATATGATACATGGACCTTGGATGCACTGAATCCCAATTCTCCAAGCCCCCCCCCTCCCCCGGCATGATAGACGGAAGTCCCTTATACCGAATACGATCAGTGGAAGACTTCGGCAAGTTGGCAACCGTACGAATGCGAATCGGTGACTTAGAAGTCGGTTACCGCTGGGCTGTTTCGTACTCGCCTTTGCTTTTAAAAGCAAACGCAGCTCACATGAACGTGAAAAACTGCAATTGCGGGAAATGAATTAGGTACATTTGTAGGTACGTGAATAAAGGCAGCGACATGGCCGTTTTCGGCCTGCAAAACGAAAGGAGGGAAAGGGATGCGGGCGTACAACTCGATGAAATCGCACAGTATTCGGCTGGGAGATGCGTCAAGGACAACAAATCCGTGTGGCGAATTCTTTCATTCCCCATCCATATGCAAGCCCAGGCAGGCAATGGCGTTTACTTTACCGATGCAAATGTGCAACAGACCACCGGCAACACACTAACTGCGTTCTTCCCGTTCAGCCAAACTGACGCAATTGTGAAAATCCCGCCGTATTCGAAAGTACCTACATATTACACAGGGAATGCGTGCAGAAAATCTTTTGTACGACGCAAACGAGGAGAGCGAGTGGACGGACACCCAGGTATACTCAAAGAACTGCGATAGGCAGACTGCACAGCGTGCATCCCAATCAGGACGAATGGTTCTTACTCCGCACGGTGTTGGTGAATGTGTCCGGTTCAACGTCCTTACAGTAGTTGAAATCTGTCAACGGCGTTACGCACGCCACTTTCCGCAGTGCATGCCAGGCCCTCAATTTATTTGAAAACTACCGATACCCGGATGTATGTATTAGTGTTGCGTGCAACACGTCGCATCCACATCGAATTCGCTCATTGTTTGCATTCTTACTGACCGCCGGCTCTACTTCATCTCCAACAGATTTGTGAGAGAAATATAAATCGCACATGGCTGAGGATATCGTCCGTCGACTACGCAAGGAAAATTCCAAATGCGGATTTCACAGCAGGAATCTACACCGAGGCGTTAATAGTGATTGTGGATATGTACGTAAGAAATTCCGTAAACAATTCCTAATCAACCGGGAATGTCCTCATCAAACCGGCCTTCTTCTGTTTCGTTAGATGTGGATTTGCGCCGTGAGCAAAAAACGCTCGAGGGTCTCGATCGAACACTGCAAGATGTGCGTGGAAACAGCAGACCATTTGGAGACATTACTGCTATTGCTTGCAGGAGACTTCGGGCAAACACTGCCTGTAGTTCCTCCATCGGCAACAGCAGACGAAATAAATGCGTCTGAAACACTTTTCTCTGTGGCGCCAAATCCAGACGGTAAAAGTAACTACAAATATGCGTGTACAGCTGCAAAACTACCGATCAGCTGAGGTATTGTCATAGTAATTGCTGGCAATCGGGAATGCAACGGTGTCCACTGATCCCAATACAAGAAGTATTTCCTTACGTCTTAGCCTCGACAATTTAGTGTCCTCAAAAGAGGAGTTGGTTGAAAAGGTGTTTCCCACTATTCAGACCATTTTCAACAATCACTGCTGATTGAGCGAGCGAGCCATTCTTGCGACCAAAAACAAACACGTGTACCATTATTACCACTTGATTACGTGTAAGATTCAAAGCTAGGCAGTTACATTTATGTCTGTCGACACTGGTGCACAAGCAGACGAGGCAGGTTAGTTATCCAACAGATATTTTGAATCAACCTGAGCCGCAGCAACGCGTGGCCGGGCCCAGCTAGTATATATATATATATATATATTATGATAGTGGGCGCTCACCGATCAGGTTACGGAACATGCTCGTTCCGTTGTGCCTTGGGGCTCATACTTAAACCCTCGCAGGCAGTCGCACAGCGACTAGTAGTAGATATAGATGAGATGGTACCGACAAAGAGAAGGGAGACCGGAATGGCCATTTCTGGCTTATTAGCCGTCATCAGCCAGTCATACCCAACCCCAAGTGTGGATCACTTGAGATTCCGGTCTCCCTTGTCTTTGTCGGTACCATCTCATATATATATATATATATATATATATCATATATATATACAAGATACTTTGGAGCACTTCAATCGGAGGTTACATAGCTCGCCAAGCGAGAAAGAGATAAAATAGTAATGACAGTGGGCGCTATGCAAATTAGGTCTCAATGTACTTAACTCAAGACAATGAACATTGAAACCCCAAGCATAACAGTGATTTAGGAGATGACTTGTTGGCTTTTATGCGTAATTTTAGAGGAAGTAAGGTGCTGATACCAGCGTATGATGGAGAATTTTCCCTATCCTGCCCCCGGAGAAAGCCAGCTGGTTAGGGGAGGTCTGCAATAAAATTCCCGAGAAGACAAGATTGCCTTGCTCCTTGCAGCCTTAAATATCTCGCGATAGTATTTTTGTTGTCGTAAATTTTAAGATAAATGCGATGACCTTCTAGAAGTCAACTTTAAATAACTGCCCTGACACTCTCCTGCCATTGAGCATATGGGTAGAGAGTTACGTAAAAACAAGAAACACTTAAATCATACATGTGCTCCAGTCAAATTCGTTCATGTAAGTCATTGGACCCAAGTGTATTAGGAACAACGGTTGCTCCAGGAAGGACGATGTCTTGGCAACCGTCACAGAGCAGTACTGTGACTGAGAGGTAAGCAACTTAGTAAAACCCCATACGATTCAAATTCTCATAATCTGGTGACAGTACTGCAGTAACCTCAGATGCTTTGGGAGCTTTTAGTGTACTCGATATTCGATAACTTTGCGGGTGAAAAAAAGACTGATAATTTAATCCAAAACCAACTTGAACATTAAAGCACTTTTTATTCACTAAAAGATGAGATTTGGATAATTTCGACTTTGAGGTAAGGATGAGGAATATCAATCGGTCGGCGGAGGACGAATCATCTAAAATAGTCATTTAGTTGTAAGTGAGCCTATCTCGAGGACCAACACCAGTTGACCGTGAATGCATGGACCGTGCCGTTGAGCCTATCGTTCTCGAATTTTGTAACACGACTTGGTCGACACCACGCACATGTATGAGGGGGGAAATAAAACGCAATCGCAATGGGGCTCATCAATGAATAGTCACAAGCAATTGCTAAAGGATGGGTGTACCAAATGGCGTTGCTATGTAAAGTGAATGAAAACTAAAGGTATAAAGTCAGTTGTGTCAAAAGCGAGTTACAATCGAGCAATTACTTGGCATAAAAACAACCGCCTGGAAATTCTTCTCCTGAAGGACTACAATCTGTTCTGCCATACGTTTGGTTTCCAATTCATATGCCTTCAGTTTGTCCAAACATTGGGAATTGAAAAATTGCAGATCATTATTCAATGACTGCAGGTTGCGTATTTTTGAACTCATATCTAGCCATTAATATCCACGAAAAAACACCTACCTCGAACAGTTTCATCATACTTTAGACGCAAATCATCTATTTGTCTATGTGTTAAATTAATCTCCTTAACCAGACGGGCGTTATCTGATTTATAGGGCGCAATGCACTCCTCAGCGCGTCCCATAAATTCGGTTCTCGATTCCAGTTCATGCTTGGTTTTACCTAAATTTTCTTTGGTGTTCACGAGGTCAGAGATTATTTTTTCAACGAGAGGTAAACTGTCCATCCCGAGTGGCTGTTTATAGCCAAGATCGTCAAGAGTGCGCCGAACATTGAGAAACCGTTCTTGCGCTGCAATCATTTTCCGAAAATACTGAGTGCGGGATAAACAATTCACGACTTTTTAAAGAACTGTTGAACAGCATAAACCAAGAACGATTCAAACAACCACGAAACCAAAGTGAGGGGGTAAACCTGAAGGTCAAACAAATGTGCTTCGTTAGGTCAGTCACATCAAAACTAGCTAATCCAGGGATGTGGGTAGCACAGCTAAACCACTGATTGGTTTTTTCTATATATATATTACCTCTCAGCGACGTCCTCTTGGACTTTTCGGTGCAGAGACGTGTGGATAGCTTTGGCTAGCCCGCCAGCCGGCTGGATCGGCAGTGAGTATACCGCTTCTAGAGAACCCAGCCCTCACTCAGAGTTATACGGCAAAACGTGGCCGCTATCGGCAGCATCAGCGAATAGACAGGGCGTTCCGTTGTCATATTCGCTGTGGTTTAGAAGGTAATCGACTGTCTCCTCAAAGAAACAGGAGCGCTCGGAAAAGGCGCTAAAGTCCATGACAGAGCACACTGAAGGGCGTGGCGCATGACAAAGCAGCGTCCAGAGCATAACCACCTGGTTATCAGTCAATTATCTGAGCATGATATGACTGTGGTCCTCCGGTGAAATTTCGTCCAAATGAAAGCGCAGGCACCGCAAGCAACGTCTAAATCCTTTGCAGTTTTCCTAGGGACTGAAGGCGAACCCAAATGGTTGATAGCGGCTATAATCGCTTTCAGAAATGCTGCAGGTTCGTCAAATTGGCTGCCACTGTTGTTGCATCCGAGCTCTCTAAGGCTTCCGATTTTTATGATCATTCCGTACTTCGACCGATATCAGGTTCGTTGTATCGTCAGCTGGCGCGCCCGCTTCCTTGTAAGGGTAATTTACATCAGACTTATATACATGAAACATTACATGCAGGTGTTTGATGGGCGAAATTAGTAGAGCAATAAGCACCCCATTTTGAGAAGCACGATCGGGTTTTTTAAGCACAGAGTAGTGGATCTTATCCATTCGGAGGTCACACAGCGTTCACGGTTGCCGTTCTGGAATGGTCGAGCTCGGGGACTGCCATGGGAGAGGGAGGCTGATCCTTCATAAGCTTGCGCTTGTATCGTCCGAGACAATGTGTGACGAATGTGGGACCACGATGCCCATATCTTCGATAGAACCATCCCAGTATTCTTTTGTTGATCTAAGCGGAGTCGATTACATAATTTCAATACAATTGGTCATCATCGTACAACAGTCGAGAAGAAATATAAAAATATGCAAGCCGAATGTGTATGCGGTTGTTCAGCTGTCATTTAAAATTTTCCTATGATAGCTTCCGAGTTGCCAGGTCGACACCAAGGTGAACTCGACAAAAACTATGCACTTTCGTGTCGAATCTCGATTATTATTCGCCCTTCACTTAATTCAAACAGATTCTATCTCGAAGGACGTTATTGCGCGTCTATGAAAGAAAACACATACAAGGCAAAGCTCGAAAGCCAAGTAACCGTCTCTTCTATTCTTACAAAAACTTAGCAATCCGTCAAATCAGTTGGTTATACCAAAACTATCATAAGAACCATGACGAGGAGGTCAGACTAAAGGTCAAACAAGTGTGCTTAATCAGGTCAGTCATAACACAATGACTAATTCAGAAATATGAGTGTCAAATTTGGAACCGCTTATTAAATTTTGGTTCAACATACATTGCTTTTCAATGGCGTCCTCTTCAGATTTTGTAAGAGTTGTGATTTTGAACTAAAGAATCCTTTTTCTAAAAAATACGGGTAGATGCTGACGATGCACCACGATTTTGAAAAGATAAGTGAAAGTTATATTTTTGGATTCAATTTCTTTATCCCTTGCACAGTTTTCCAGTGTAGACCTGACGAAATTTTCTATTTTTTGTCATAAGTCTTCTTCGCTTCCTGTCGTGTTTCTGCGATTTGTCATAAAGCAGAAATCTATTGTCGCATTTTTTCAATCAACATAGCCTCAATCCTATCAAGTCTTACCTGCATAAACAAAAGGTTTTCCTCGTAAAAATATAGATTAACATTATATTTTAAACGATAAACCGTCTGTCTTGATGGCTTTCATCGTCAGTTTATTGAGAATTATACTGCTATCTATTTTATCCTACATAGCCTCATTATCCAATTCAGATTTATTCATAGTTCTGTTTTACCACCTACGAAATTGTCATTTGCCCGTTTTTTTTTCTAGTTTACATTCTGGTATTGAGTAAAACTTGCTTAGTATAAATTGTGCTGTCTGGTCCACCACCATCATAAATCGTTTCATCATACATAGCCTCATCCATATATCCTCGAAGTTTCGGCAGTTATTATTCATATAAATATTTGGACTTAAGTCTTGTATTGCGTTTTCGGCATGAAACCTCAAGCAACCCTTCGTCGAAATCTGAAG
>CACRXP010000873.1:0-14201 GCA_902702965.1 Spirometra erinaceieuropaei | reverse complement strand
CCCCCATAGCGACAATTTTCGCGGTTTTTGATGTCATCTCCCGCATTCCGACCTCATGCGGTCTGTCGACACTCACGGCGGAACCCTCAGTCTTCACTGTTTACTAGTAGTTCGGTCGTACCTCCCTTCCTCACTGCTCGGCTGAGCTCGAAGCGTGCTGTGACCGATCGCATCTCGGTTCCTCTCGTCTGGCCTCTTTGACTCGGCGTACCAATCCGGCCCAGACGATCTCAATTTTGAATCCCGTATACAATGCCATTTGCAAGCCAGTCCTGTCTAACCCACATTCGTACCCATCAAGGCGGACATTTATTGATACCCTGACGATGACCGAAAACATTCCGTTATATACCGCCACCTACAGGCCAGTCCTGCTCGCTTTTTTCTGTTATTATTTTTATAGAGGGGTTTTTTTCTCCTGTAAAATTAATCCAATCATTTTTAACTTTTGTGTGGAGTTTTTTTTTCACCCCTCAATCATCATGTTTCTCAATGGACTTCTAATTCAGGAACTATGAATTGCATTTTGTAAAGATTCGGCCTACCTCGTCTAAAACTCGCATGCAAATTTATTTTAACTTGCTTTGATGGGACCCCGACGGGTCTTTAATAAAAATTATCTATCTATCTATCTATTCTTCTTGTAGACTATACTTGCATTCGAAATGATTGCCAAGACAGCTGTTGTCGGGACAGTTTCATCTACGTTAAGCAAACTCTTACATTTCTACCGCTAGACCTCCCACATTTTTCCGCAGTATAAGGCAGCTCCTGGATCCAAGATTTACTAAAAAATAAGTTTTCCTTACTTGTTGGCTGTGTTTATTGCCCTCCTAACGCCAACGAAAATTTTGATTGTTTACTCTCACAGGCAATTCATGCTGCGGCCGACTTAAGCTTTAAGTATCAATTGGTTGCGGGTGACTTTAATCTCCCTGAAGTCCGCTGGTCTCCGCCTTCAGGCCCCAGAAGTTTCGATGATATTCTTGAGGCTGAGGATGTTGGGATGTGGACTCAGGTGGTCGATTTTCCCACCCGAGGCTCAAGCATTCGTGACCTAATTTTCTGTTGAGTTTGCATGCCATCGTCAATGTCATCCCCAGGCCCACTCGGGGGCTCAGACCATGACATAGTTGTTCCAACGTCAGAACGCGAGGCTGGCAAAATTTTGCCCTAAAAGTATGGCTTCTTCGATTTCTGATCAGCTCACTCGGCCGAATTATTAGCACACCTTGATTCCTACGGTAAGTCTATTCCTTCCTAAGTTGCTGTGCGCTGAGGCGAGGATTTGTGCAGATCGATAAAGAGCTGTTCTGAAAAACCTATGGGCATTCGTCCAGTCTCACTTGAGTATGCAGTCCAGGCCTGGCGACCGTGGTTGAAGAAAGATTATCAACCACTGGAAAGAGTACAGGCGATGGCTACGAAGATGGTCAAGAATCTTCATCATTTGCCTTACGAAACCAGGCTGACCGAACTAAATCTGTTTCCTCTAAATTACAGGCAACTGCGCGGCGATCTCATTCAAACCTACAGGATTGTCAAAGGCCGTGAGTGTACCCTAGACTTTGATGAATTCTTCGAATTGGTTGGAACTGGCCGCCTGCGTGGTCATCCCTTCAAATTGCAAAGGAGGCTGGCTCATTCGGACGGCCGACGGAACGCCTTCTCTCACAGGGTCATTTGGGCATGGAACGGACTCCCTGATACGGTGGTTCTTTCCGAAAGTGTCCAATCCTTTAAGTGTAGACTAGATGCTCATTTTTTGGGAAACTATTGTACATATTATCAGGATTGTTTTAGCGGCGGCAGTTTGCGCCTGGCTCACACTTACCGCTAACGTTTTTAACTTTCCGCATTTGCTGATTTAATTGATAACTTTATTTCTGTTTATAGATATGAATAGGGAGCTCAAGGGCGAAAGCCTCATTCTCTTAATAAACTGACTAAAACGTTTGCACTACTAAACTATACAAAATTTCAGATCCGCTTATTTCTCGTTTTCTTTCCCTTAAGAAGATAATTAATACAAGGGATGAGGTTTTCCCACCCTTACCCTTTCGCCACAGGATGCGCCGACGTTCTCGTCGATGTCATTTTCAGAATGATGTTTCATTTCTGCCTTCGATTTGTCATAATTTTGAGTGGGCTAAGAAACTTTTCGAAACAAAACAACTAACCGAATGGTGACAAGTCTCCGAAAACCGCTCTTTAGACGTCGCGAAGTTTCTAACTCGAAAAGCAAAAGCTCATATAAATACATAGCAATCAAGCTCCTAACACGCCCTTGGAAATCCTATAGCTGATACCCAGTAACCGCTGTTAGTTTTAACTCTTTCTTGCGCAACACATTTATTAAAAACGGACACAAAAGAGGTTTCCTCGTACTGCTTATGTAAGACATTTCTTCCCTATCTAGAAATCTATGTTTTGCTTCGATAATACTTCCGCAAAATAGGAATGCCTTAATCGAGTGTGTATATAATCGTCCTTGTTACTCCGGAAATAAAAGCCACCTCTGTTAACTCTTTGAAAAGATTGCAGAGACTTCTGTCGATGTCAAGATTATCGTAGGCGATTTTAATTTGCCAGAAATTGACTGGCACAAACACACTTCCTTGTCTAAATTCCAGAAGCTTCTTGACACCAATTACATTTCAAACTTGTCTCAATTAGTCCACTCTTCGACCAGAAACGATAGTGTATTCGACTTAATTTTTACTAATGGCACCCTCCCTCTGTATATGGATTTCTATCATGACCTATTCGCAAGTGATCATGCATTAATTCATTTTCGCCCTCCATTTGCCATTTTAGCAAAGCCAACGGTACAACGTAGCATTTTTGACTTTACTAATACAGTGCGTGACCTATCTCATGAAATGTGGGCTGAAATTCTGAAAGGCGTTTTCGATTAGGAAGGATTACTTGGTTGCGGTTGTGATACTGATTATCTTAAGGCATACTCTTATAATATTTTGGACTTGAAAAGATGTCGGCTTTTAAATGCACTTCTTTTCAACCTTCAGTAGAAAGCGTGCTCGGTAAAAAATGACTACTTAAGTAGCATGCGTTTTTCCCATTTATTTTCGATGGTCTTAGAAATTCAAATATATTTTATGGAATCCACAAACAAAAGTATGCTTTCTTTTAGTCAATCAATAAAGAATCACGTCTTCTTTATATTTTATGCTTAAGGAGGGAGTATAATTAGGTTTTAAAGAGGTTTTCTAATTGCCGAATAATTTGGAGCCTGCTCATTCGTTGCATTAACGCATAGTGATTTCACTCTACAAGGTGCATGCGTTCCGCGTAAAGAAAACGCCATATTTTTTTATGTCATCAAATAGATATCATACAGGGTCCATAGAATTTTGCAATGGATGTGGACCATGTTGTACATTTCATGAGGAGCAGTGGTAAACGGCCAAGTACGATGCTATGTGAATGGACATATCGCGGTCTTAAAAAGTGTCATAATCAAAACTTTTTTAAAACCTACTTATGCTCCTTCCTTAAGTATAAAATAAAAAGAAGACGTGATTCTCTATTGATTGACTAAAAGAAAACACATTTTTATTTGTGGTTTCTATAAGATATATTCGAATTTTGAAAACCATCGAAAATCAATGGGAAAAACGCATGCTACTTAAATAGTCATTTTTTTACCGAGCACGCTTTCTACAGGATATTTAAAAGATGTGCATTTAAAAGCCGACATCCTGCCAAGTCCGTAATGTTATAATAGTAAGCCTTAAGATAATCAGTATCACAACCGCGACCAAGTAATCCTTCCTAATCGAAAACGCATTTCAGAATTTCAGCCAACATTTCATTAGATGGGTCACTCACTGTATTAACAAGGAATTAGTAAATAACTTTAGAAGAACTCTTGACTGGCACAATAATTGTTCAAATAATGATCTAAATTTTTTCAATAATTTATTACAATGCGTAACAGAAGGTCTTCTGGACCTAATTCCACGGAAAACGCTCAAATCGAGTGCCACTTCCACCGCTGTCCCACACTTCCCTAAAACCAGACTTAAAAATCTACGGGAGCAGCTTAAAGATACACGTCGAAGCTTATTATCATTTAACGTAAGAATCGTTGAAATATTTGAATTAGCTTCGAAAATGAGGCTCGCGCGAGATAGGCGTAGGGAGTCTTTAGGTATTAATGGTGCGAATGCCTCTAGATCTGGTGCTCAGGTCTTCCGACAAAAATCGTCAGCTTAGTTCCACCAAGTCATTCCGCCTTTGCTTAGAACAAACGATACTTTCATAACAGAGGAGTCAGGCAAAGCAGAAATGTTTTACTCATTCATTGCCAAACATTTCACCGTTGAAACTGACCGAATCCCTTTAATTCCTCCGTTTTCTGATGCCTCTCTCAGCATCATTAATTTTTCTCCTGAAACTATTCAACAACTGATAAACCATCATCCTAACTCTCACTCCGTAGGTACGGACAGTATCCCAAACTCTCTTATAAAACAGCTAAGAGATTTTCCTACTCTGCCTAGAAAACTCTTTTCAGTATTCCTCGTAAATGGCTTCTTTCCTGACTATTGGAAAACTTCTAGTATAATTCCCGTATTTAAGCCTGGCTGTCATTCTTACGTTCAGGACTATGGAAGTGTCCATAAAACGCCTTCTCTCGCTAAAAACTTTGAAAAAATTATGGCCTTGAATATTACCGACTTTTGCATAGCCGATCAAATTATTAGCCCTTCGCAGCATGGTTTTTACCAGATCGCTCTTGTGAAACATGTCATTTGTCTTTTCTCAATCTAATTACCTCTCTTCGTAGTGACCATCTATATGTTTTCGTTATTTATTTTGATCTTGGTAAAGCCTTTGGTAAAGGGCCACATAAAAGACTCTCGGTTAAATTAGAAGCTATGAGAATTCGCATTCCCCTAATAGACTTTTTTAAGTCATGTTTGTCTAATCGTAAACAAAAGGTTTTAGTGGGATCTTCACTTTCCAGTGAAAGCCCTATTGTAAGTGGTGTGCTACAAGGCACCGCTATAATAATAATAACTTTTATTAAAGTCCCGTCGGGGTCCCATCAAAGCAAGTAAAAATATATTTACGTGCGAATTTTAGACGAGGTAGGCAAAATCTGTAAAAACTGCAATGCACAGTTTTTGAATTAGAAGTCCGTTAAGAAAAATAATAAGCGAGGGGTGAAAAAAACTCCACATTAAAATTTAAAAATGATTGGATTAATTTTACAGGAGAAAAAACCCCTCGAAAAAATAGAAACAGAAAAATGCGGGCAGGACTGGCCTGCATGTGGCGGTATAGAATGGATTATAGTCGGACATCGACAGGGCCGAAACAAATGTCAGCTGTATATGGCATTGTATAACGGATTTCATGAAGGGATAAGTATGCGGGTCGGTCAGGACTGGCCTGTATGTAGCCTTGAATAAGGCAAATATGTGGCGAAATTGAAAACCAGTCACGAGGCGATAGGAACCCAGATGCGGTCGGTTACATTCAACCGAGTCCATCCGAGGATGGGGCAAGGGAGATGCGACCAGACTACTAGTATATGGCGAATACAGAAGGCTTCACCAAGAGCGCCGATGGAGCGCAATCTGTGAGGGCACGATGCATGAACTGAAAAATTGCAATAATTAACATTTCTGGTGAGGGATCTTAGGAAGCGATACTACTCACAAAGGAAGGAAATGTGAACAGCTACGGAAATTTAATGGTGGCATACTAAAGTCCCGGTGGCCCTTTCTCAGGGTCATAGAAAAAGTTGTCTGGGAAGGATGAGGAAAATAAAAGTTCAATCCAGTCAGTATTCAGATAAAGGCGTAGCCTTCTCTTAAATTTGTGAAGATTTTCTGAAGATCTTATATTTATTGGAAGGTTATTCCAGAGGAAAGTATACCTGGAAGCGAAAAAATGGGAGCGCTTATAGGTGGATGACGCTGGAGGAGGTATAATTAGAGACAAGTTGCGAAGATTGTATGGGCGACTACTAGGGGTGAGTGCTGAAATCCGGGGAAAATTTGAACAATGATTAATGCGAAAGAGGAGACAGAAGCCCGCTTCTAGTCTTCGAACCCATAAAATTTTTAGGTTAATTAGCTGGCATCTATCTGAGTAGGAAATATTTGGATATTCCTTATGTTAAAGTTTTTTAGAAAAACGTCTTTGGACATTTTCAATTTTTAAACGACTAGCTTCATTCATCTTTTGTTCCTGCTTTACATAAATGATATCTCGGCAGCAGTTAAACATTCTCAATCATTTATTTATGCCGATGATCTTAAATGCGTATATTCTTTCAACAAATCTACGAGCCTTCATTGCCTGGAGCAAATCGATGCTGACTTGCTTGCTCTCTCAGCTTGGGGCTCAAAATGACTAATGGAATTCTCTCCGTCTAAATGTCGCTATATGTGTTTTGAACCTGATAGTCTACCTCAACCAGTGGTCTTTCAAGGCACACCTACGACTGAAAGTACAAGCATCAAGGATTTAGGTTTAAGCTGCATTAATAATCTTGATGTCTCGCCTCACGCTGACGGAATTACGGCCAAAGCTGCCCAGATATGTGGCTTTATTTCGTACGATTTCTATCTTCCTGAAATTAAATTAAGGCTCTATCGTATGTTTGTACTTCCCATTCTCGAGTATTGTTGCCCATTCATTGGTTTGATGAACGAGGCTAGCGTTTAGAAATTTAAAAATGTTCAAAGACCTTTTGCTAGAAAACTTTCAGGCATGGAACATTCAAAGATCTCCTCCTTAGATAGATGCCAGCTGTCTTACCTAAAGTTTTTTGCGTTCGAACACTAGAAGCAGTCTTCTGTCTCTTCTTTCGCACGAATAATAGTTCAAATCTTTCTCGGATTGCAGCCCTTACCCCTAGTAGTCGCCCATAAAATCTTCGTAATTCTTCTCTGATTATACATCCTCCCGTTTCCGCCACCTCTAAGCGCTCTCTTTTTTCGCTTCCATCTATACATCCGTCTGGAGTAACCTTCCGATAATATAAGATCTTCAAAAAATCTACATAGAGTTAAGAAAAGGCTGGGCCTTTATCTGAATGCTGACTCGAGTAAACTTCTATTTTCCTCATCCTTCCCGGACAACTATTTCTATGACACCAAGAAAGGGCCACCGGGAATTTTGTATGCCGCCATTAAATTTCCGCAGCCGCTTACATTTCCTTCTTTTGTGTCTAGTATCGTTTCCTAGGATCCCTCATCAGAAGTGTTAATTTTTTCGATTTTTCAGTTTATGTGTCGTGGCCTTCACAGAATGCCCTCTATCGACGCTCTTGGCGGAATCGTCTTTATTTGCCATATACTTGTATTTTGGTCGCATCTCCCTTGCCCCTCCTCGGCTGGACTCGCCTCACTGTAACCGATCGCATCTGGGCTGCTATCGCCTCGAGCCTGGTTGTCTATTCGCTACTTTGACATGAATGGCCTCATCCGACATGTGGATTCTGCCCTGATGATGTCCTTTTCGAACCTTTTACTCATTACCGCATACATGCCAGTCCTGTCTGACCCTCCTTCTTAACCTTTATTAAATCCGTTATACTCTGCCACACAAAGGCCGGTCCTGCCTTATTTTATACATTCAGCAGCGAGAGTTTTTCCTCCTATAGTGTTACTCCAGTCATACTCATTTTGTTTATATGCTAGGAGTTTTTTCACTGCTCGCTCATCATTCTTCCTATCATACTGATTATTCAATAACTATGAACTAAGTGTTATATAGATTCTGTTTACCTCTTCTGAAATTCATGCTAAAGTTATTCTTACTTGCTAGGAACAGACCCCTACGTGTCTTGAAAAAATTATTATTATATGGAGTGTAATTCAGGGCCCTGCCGATAAAGACAGACTGCAGATGAACCTGGATCGGTTGGAAAAGTGGTTAAACCGTTTGCTCCTGCGGTTCCATTTTAGTAAGCCTAGCATACCTTGCCTAGGCCACCTAGTTAGATTCTCCAGCACAAGAGGCTTCCTTCTTGTCAGTGCAGCTTTACGAGACGTCGAAGCTCAAAAGGACCTCAGTGTGCCAACGACGTGCTCCCTTAACCATCCGCTCGTTGTTTGAGAGTGATAAATGTGCAATGTCCAAATTCTACGTCATCAAGCGTGCATTTACGGATTTTGATGAAAATGATTTCTCAAAGACTTTCGGAGCATCCGTGTGGCCGCACTTGGACCAGACCTTACAAGCCTGGGGACCATGGGCGGTTCATGGCCAAAACTGCCTCCAAAGATTCCAGAAACACATAAGTGGTTTGAAACACTCACATCGCTCAGGAACAGACGGGATTAAAAATTCGAATATTAAACAGGCATCCGACCTTCCCATATTGATCAGTCATTTATTCTCGCTTTATATTCAAAAAGGGTTCTTTCCTGAAGCATGGATGACGTCGAATATCATTCCCGCCTTCAAGGCTGGATCTCGGTCCGATGTTTATAACTATCGGGGCGTGCACAAAACACCGTCTCCAGCAAAGCTTCTTGAAAGAATAATTTTCAATGAAATTCTTGACTTCTGTCTAGCTAAACGTCTTCTGAGCTCTGGTCAGCATGGATTTTTACTTGAACGATCCTGCGAAACTTGCCACTTGAAATTTTTTAATCTAATCACTTCTCTTCGTAATGAGCAGCAGTCAGTGGTAGTAATCTATTTCGATCTTAGCAAAGCCATTGACAAGGTGCCCCATAAATGTCTTTTGGTAAAATTGGAAGCTCTCGGCATCCGGCCGCCTCTACTCATCTTCATCAGGTCCTATCTGTCCAACCGATATCAGAAAGTCATGGTCGGCAATAGCTGCTCAACACCTCACTCGACCACGAGTGCCGTAATTCAAGGCACGGTTCTGGGTCTGCTACTCTTCCTTCTCTACATCAATGATATTTCGACTGAACTCGTAAATTCGCAAAAGTTTATTTATGCCGATGGCCTCAAGTGTGTTTACTCATATTTTAAGGACATCGTAAATGTTTGTGTTGGAAAAATTAATGCAGATTTACTACGCTTAAGCAGATGGAGTTTCAATCGTACAAGTTAAGTTTCATGTCTTTTGGTCCTGCCACACTTTCTGGTCCCATAATTTTTCAGAATAACCCACTCTCAGAATGCTTCACCATAAAGGACCTAGATTTGATTTATACGAATAAACTTGCCATATCACCTCATACAGATAGAATCTCCGCCAAAGCCACACAGCTATATGAATACATATCGCACAGTATTTTCCTTCCGGAAATGAAGCTAAGACTTTATCAAGTGTTTGTATTTCCAGTCCTCGAATACTGCTGTCCTTTCCTTGGTTTGATGAACACCTGTGACCGTAATAAGATCGAAAATGTTCAGAGCGTTTTCACCCGGATACTGTTCTCTCAAGTCGCGCCCGGTATTTCTTATACTCAGAGATGACAGCTGGCGAACATAAAGTTTTTGTGGGTTAAAAGATTCGAAGCTGGCCTTTGCTTTCTTTTTCACATTAACTCAAACTCCAATCTCAGTCATGATGGTTGTCGACGACCGCCAACCTCAACTAAGCATTGATTGTCACGCCTTGAATGTGCCTGGGGTTATTAAGGGTCTGGGCGTATCATTCTCCAAGAGTCTCGATCTCTAGGAGCACTGTGCCTTGATAGTCTCCAAAGCACGAAGAACGACCGGGTTTATCCTCCGAAACTTTAAAATTAGGGACATTAGAATGCGCCTTTTCAACATGTACGTTAGACCTGGCCTGGAATACTGTTCGTTTTTATTCAGCTTCATGCGTGCTACTGAGCGGAAGAAAATAGAATCCGTTCAACACTTTTTTATTAAGAGAATTTTAACCCCGGAACATCGACATTTGTCTTACCAAGAAGGTTGCCGGCTTACAGGCCTTGATCCTTTATGGTTTCGTATATTACAAAAGGGACTATTTTTGCTATTTATGCTTTATGGAATACCGTCTGAAAGCACTGAGAATCATGAAGTATTCAGCAACATTTCGAGGCCGATCTGAAACTCAACGTAATCCAAAACGAAGGAGAAGTGTAACTTAATTTAATAGAAGAAACGTTCTCTCTATAAACACAAAATTGTATGTTTACGATCACGCCTGTCAGTTCTATTCAAATTTATTTGACACCGACGGGCATTATGGCATGTCACCTTATGAAAACTTTTGTTCATACGACGTCCCCACCGGTGAAATCAAGCAAATTCCAGTTTGTCTTGCTGAACCCCATCTCATTTACATCAAATAAATAAAATTAAAAACGAAACACTGGAGAACTGTTTTGGAATCTACAATCGGAATGTAGGCAGTTGACAATCCGTCATATATGAAATCACACTACTTATTAAACGAAATGTAGATGGAAACTTCACTAAAAGACTGTTATTAGACGTTATTGTATGTCTACTTTCATCTTTACCACGCTTTTGATATGAGAAAGCCTTCTATATATCTAAAAACTAACTTTCCTTAATAAGAGCCATTTCTGACGTTTTCGGTATATTGCGCTTATCAAGATAAATCGGCATTTCCAAACAACGCAACACTGCCCTTAATATTTCTTTTATGTTTTCAATTCTTTTAAACTTGTACTTAATTAACATAGAAATCGGACTCATGAAATGGTGTCGGTTTGCGAGTGACTGGCAATCATTCGTAAATTTCGACACATTTCATGAGTTAGGTCACTAACTGTATAATCACACATTTAATCCACTCGCCTCTTTAAGTAATTATGTCCACCCTCGACGTAGCAGACCCCGTGAGTTCTTTTTATTTCTTCCTCTGGCACGTACTGCTTAATATTGTCGGTTCTTTTCTGTAAATGCAATTGCTATTTGGAATAAACTACCCAGGAATGTACAAAATCTGCAAAATTACCCTTTATTTAAGAGAACTATTACTCGATTTTTGCATTCAGAAAAGCTCCCACAAATTTTGAATGCTGAATCCACTGATCAACTGTACCGTAGCGAAGGCGCTAATGGTCTTTGACCACTATGACCGGTCTCACCAGGGACAATTTCTCTGGCCAACAGCGACAGCTGTTCTTCGGCTCTTCTGTTTGGACTAGCCTCAACTCCATGAAAGAAATTGGCGACTGATAATAACTTCTTCCTTCTTGACGGTCGAAATTTTGCCGCCGGCAGTTTTTTTCTCCTGAACGTTCCAAACCATAAAAACCCCCACCAACTATATTTTTATTCCTTTTCCATAGGAGTTTTTTGACTGCTGGCGGGATTTGTGTTTAACGCTCCCCTGACAATGCCTGTAAACTGGCATTAAATAAAATTATTATTATTCTTAGTCTTCCGCTCAATGACACTCTCACTCCGAGAGATCGGTCTTATGCCACGTGCAACTCCTCCACAGTGATTCCGTCGCCTCTTTGCACTACATATAAGCGTTTCCTCTCCTTTGCTTCCAAATATGCCTTCCTTTAGAATAATCTTCAGCCAGCAAATAGGTAATCACCTAAGTTACTGGTATTCAACTCGAAATTACGCGAACACCTTACACCGAAAAATATAAAGGCAATTTTAAACGTCTCGTGCCATAACACTCCGCTTCTTGAATTTGGGAAAGGCCCTTCTGGGATTAAATGGTAGATTAAGTGGTAGATCCAGTGGAAACACCTATTTACATCTTAAAGACCCCCTGTTTCTAAGTGATTACTAAGTCCACTGCTATCACTCCTCTCCCATAGCAACGATTTTCGGGGTTCTTGTTGTCATTCCCTCATCTCGACCTCAAGCGGTCTGTCGACGCTTACGGCGGAAGCCCTGTGTTTGCCGTTTACTAGTAATTTGGTCGTAAGTCCCTTGCCCACTCCTCGACTGTGCTCGAATCGTACTGTGACTAATCGCCTCTCGTCTCTCTACTTTGACGCGAACAGTCTCATCCGGTGTATGAATTCGGTCCTGATGATGTCCATTTTGAATCCCTTATACAATACCACGTGCAGGTCAATCCTGTCTGAGCCGCATTCTTAACCCTCGTGGCTGGCATTTATTTCTGCTATGATGATGTCCGATTATAAACCTTTATACATTGTCACATGCAGGCCAGTCCTGCCCGCATTTCTGACTTTTCATGGACGACAGTTTTTTTCTCCTGTAAAGTTAATCCAACCATTTTTGTATACTAGAGTGGAGTTTTCTAAACTGCTCGCTCATCTTTATTCTTAACGGACTACAAATTCAGAAACTATAAATTGCATTTCGGGCAGATTCGGCCTACCTCGTCTAAAATTCACGTGAAAATTTATTTTTCTTTGCTTTGATGGGACCCCCACGGGTCTTTAATGAAAATTGTTTACTCGTTGACGGAAACACCGAATCGCTACAGTCACGTGCTACAGAGTGAAATTTATAGTTTCGAGAGCTGCCCGGTCAATGCCTGGATGGGCGCTAGCGGAGTGTATCGTTTTTAATAAAAGATTTTGACAGGAAACATTGAAACTACCAGCGGTTAACTGGGCATCAGCTATGAGAATCCCAAGAGCGTCTCGGATGGTGGGATACTGCGTTTTTCTATGAGTTCTGTATGCGGAAAATTTCATTAAATGACAAATTCGTTTAAAAATAAATAAGTAAATCTTATTTTATCGGAAAAATCCCACTTCGACAGCCTTTTATGCTTATAGCAAAGCCGAAAACCAAGCGACATATCGCGGGCATCCCGGCGAGGCTAATCTTTCTTTACTTTTTGAAATATTGTGCTACTGAGTTAGGCAACGTGCCAATCAATCAGTCAAACAAAATGCCGGTGATTCATCCAATGATTTTGTCATGCTGGCACGTACATGAAAGACCCGCACACAAAAAACTCCGTGAATTCTGGCCTTCCGGCGGATTCTGCGTTCTTCTGTCTCACAAGCCTACTGCCAGTTCACGGTAATTTACATTCGGTTCAGACTGATTTTGCTATCTTCCACCGGCCCCTTGTCCTGTCACTAGATGGACTAAAGCTTACTCTGCGTGGTAGCATATATCAGATATACATGACCTTTACTTACTTGAATTGGTCCATCGAAAAACGAAGTTCTTCGTCCTCTCTCTACTTCTTGGTAAAGTCAATACTACAGACGATCAGGTTTATTGGGTTCTTAAGTCTAATGGGAGTACATTTACACCATCAACTGGTATGTAGATAGAACTACAATTCACACGCCGTGAAGCAAATGCTCCGACCTAAATAGAAGGGTGAGTCTGATAAGCAAAAATGGAAGTGGTTATTTCAAACTTTCGCCGCAAAACTGATATATACTGTTCTCACTAGCCTACATCGTGTTTTGAATAAATTAGGCGAACGGCAAGTCCCGCCAAGAAACAGATGAGGCGCCTACTACCATCGTAACCATCACGATAGTATTCCTAGACCAAGAGGTTAGACAAAGTCAGAGAGGATTAGGAACTCATGAGGACTCGCTCACTAAAGTCGGCGCACATGACAGCAAGCATATTACAGTGCTGACTGCCCGTCTTTGTTTAACAAGGGTTTGATAAATCGTTTGCATGTGTTGGCTACAAAGATTTTTTTAATTATAAAACCTAGATGTTATCCATCAAAGACTGAAAAAGATAAAACTTGCTTAAGCAAATTTGCCATTATTATTTTAGTGGGCTGAAATTCGAAATGACGAAACGACTTACTTACTCGCGACTTGTTGGCGATTGGCTAAACAAAAGAGTCGCGGGCCGTGCGTACCGCAACGCGAAAGGGAACACAACCGAAACACCAAAAATATCGCAATAAACATGAATCAGTAAAACAAATGTAAAACGAATGAAAAAATTCAAGGACAACAAAGTATTTGACTAAATTAGATGCCAAAAAGATTAACACAGACGAAAATAGCAAAATCCACAGTAGAGAAGGAGCTAAAAATCAAAGTCTAGGCTTAGGCAAACCGGAATAAAAAAATATAAGACATGCAACCAGGGGGGATAGAAAGACAACTGACTTCCGGCACTCGGGAGTCATCACAGCATGCCGTCTGTGTGTGTAAGTGAGCTCAACGTGCTGAACAGCGCGACTGGTGACACTACTGACTTTAGTGACACAGGAGTCAGCACAGCAGGGCGACTGTGTGTGTAGGTGAGCTCAACGTGCTCAACAACGCGACTGGTGGCACTACTGACTTCAGTGACACAGGAGTCAGCACTGCAGGCAGTCT
>CACRXP010000872.1:232550-246631 GCA_902702965.1 Spirometra erinaceieuropaei | reverse complement strand
GAAACAGTGCTGTATCAATCTACCCGCATTCTCTGTCGTCCCTCCTCGCTGCTATATATATATATATATATATATATATATATATGGTAAAGGTATTATACTGTACTACCTAGATAGATACTTGCTAAAAGCCCAGACACGTGTTTCGCCGATATTCTGCCTCCGCGTGACACAGCTGCGAGGTGTTCGGCTCTTCAGTGGGACCCCCAGCCTTCTCTAGCGGTTTCTGGTATATGAACTCCAGAGAATAATCAGGTGAATAATTTCAGAAATTAATCAGTGCAGGACTTGGAGTTAAATCTCCGGGACATGAAATTTCGGTTCTGACCCTAAAAAGTCATGTCCCGGAGATTTAACTCCATGTCCTGCACTGATTAATTTCTGAAATTATTCACCTGATTATTCTCTGGAGTTCATTTACCAGAAACCGCTAGAGAACGCTGGGGGTCCCACTGAAGAGCCGAACACCTCGCAGCTGTGTCACGCAGCCGCAGAATATCGGCGATACACGTGTCTCTGCTTTTAGCAAGTATCTAGGTCGGGAGTACGGTATAATACCTTTACCATATGGAATTCATACTACTCGTGGTTATTCCACGGTAGTTGATTGCATTCGACTCAAATGTTCATTGAAATTTCGGTTCTGACCCTAAAATGTCACACATTAAAATGTGTCCGAACTTGTTGAAAGACACTTAAGGAAGCACCAAATTCAGGTGGCGCACCGACCGACGACTACTTTGCGCACTCAGCTTGTGCACCCTAAAGATAGGGTTAACTATCTGGACAAAAAAGAAGTCGTTTACAAGATACCTTGTGAAGCGTGTGATGCCGTCTGTTGTGGCCAGACTGGAAAATGCGCCTCTACACGCATCCACGAACACCAGTTGGCAGTGAGGAGGCGAGACCATCTGTCTCAAGTGGCCATGCACACCCTGGACACCGGTCACACTTTCGCTTGGGAGAAAACTCGCATTGTCGCTGTGTGCCCCTCAGAGAAAGGCCAAGAGTTCCTTGAGGCCATGCACTCAGACGAATCATGCATCAACCGGCACATCGAGTTAGATGCCGCGTACAGAAATCTGAAGGAGAGATGGAAGAGGCGAGGACCAATCAGAACGGACTGACACACGACGGCCGCTTACTGGCGTGAGCGTCAAACGATGATCGATTTTTTACGTGCACTTAAGATGTTAGCCGTGTTGGCGCATTTGTTTTCCGTCTGTGCCTGACGACGACTCGGGGAACCGGCGTCGAAAATTTGCATAATAAACTTCCTTTCCCAAAGCACACATTCGACTTCGAAATATATGTATATATATATCAACATGAGTGATATATTGAAGTCAAGGGTGTTCTTTGGGAAAAGGAGTTTTATTGCGTGAATTTTCGACGCTTGTTCCCCAGGTCGCCGTCAGACGCAGACAAAGAGCAAATGTGCCGACAACGGTTAACATCTGGCAGTGCACTTGAAAATCGATGATTGTTCGGCGCTCGAGCCTGTGAGCGACCGCTATCTGCTTCATTCTGTTGTGATTGGCTCTCGTCTCTTCCACTTATCTTTGAGACTTTTGTACGTGGCGTCCAACTTGATGTGCCTCTTTGACCACAAGAAAGCGCATCACGGGCCTCACACGGGATCTTGTAGACGACTTCCTTTTTATCCAAATAGCTGACCCTATCCTTAGGTTGTGCTATCTCAGTGCGTAAGGTAGTCGTTGATCTGTGTGCTACTAGGATTTGGTGCTTCCTTAGGTGCCTTGCAAGGAGTTCCGACACGTTTTTACTGTAAGGGAGAGTTCGCCAAGTGTTTCGTTTCGGTGCCTGATTGGAAGTACTTGATTCCATTTCTTTTGACTCGTTCTGTCTCATGCATCTCTCGGTTTTAAAAGACTCCAATTTCCGAATAATTCTGAATTTGACCTGCTGTAACACCTGCATTCTATCAAGAAAACCACAAAATTAAGGCTCATAAAAACCTTCAGTAGATGTGTACCACGTATACTTTAAAGGCAGCCTTAATAAATGGACAGGTGCGATGCTTTATGAATGAACATTTCGCGGTCTCAAAAAGTCTCGTAATCAGAAAAAGTTTTTTTTAATCGAAAAATAACTCTTCCTTAAACACGGGGTTTAAAGATGGCGTAATTTACCACCAAATGATCACAAGAATATTTTTGCGCATGTTTTTTGTAAAATACATTTGAATTTTTAAGGACGTCAAAAATCAATGGGGACTTTCGAACTACTGAAATAGTCATTTTTTGAGTGTAGCTTTTGCAAATTTTCGGAAAGAAGCTCATTCAAAAGGTGGAATTCTGGTGTGACCGATGTATTTTGAGATTGTGCTGCAAGATAGCTAATATTTAAAGCCTACTTAAGTAACCTTTTCGAATCAGGGACAGATTCCACGACTTCGTTAGCATTTCGTGGGATAGCACGTTCCTCTTTAATTTAGTCATTGATGAGGTCTGTCGTAGTTCATGCCTCATAATTTTTTGGAAAACTGACTGTGAGCTTTCGATTCAACCTAGTATAACCACGTAGTCGGTTTATGGGAGACTTAGGTACTATTTTCTTTTGAATACCTGGTTTTTTCAAATTCTCCTTCGGTGTTGAGGGTCTTCGTCCGTTGGAGAACTGGTTCAAGTGTTTGTCACTTTTTACCTTCCCAAACTTTCCTGTTTGCTATATGTTGTTAAGACAAACTAGTTTTCCAATCATATAGCGGCACCGCTCGTTCGCTGGGCCTGACAGAACAGCACAAGGCGCGTAGTAATCCCAGCACATCTGCAGACAGTCTTCTTTCCGACCAGCGACTGCTGCTTCAGGAACAAGATGCCCACCTGGACCAACTAGGCAACAGCATCTCCCGCCTGAAGGACATCTCTCACCGTATGGGTGGTGAGCTGGGTGATCAGGTAGCCCTGCTGGACACGTTTGGCGAAGAGATGGCACAGACGGAGTCTAAACTCGACAACGCGATGATGCGTGCCGCACGTTTACTTCATCTGGACAGTGATCGTAGCCAGTGGTGGGCCATTAGCGTCCTCTTCTTAACCCTCCTCATAATTATAGTCCTTCTCGCAGTTTTATAATCCCTGCCGCCTACCCTCTCTCCGGTGGCAACTCTCCCTCCCCTGCATTCTTGTACATTTGAATGCTGCACGTTCTCGGATCCTTCCCATCAATCTAATCCATCACATAAGGGTGTCTGTCTTTCAACACAACGGTAAGTTGCTGAAACGTCGTTGTGCATTCCTCGGCCACTCCAGATGATATCACTGTCTGTCTTTTTGTTAGATTAACTTCGTTCCTTGGACCCCATTCCTTCGCCGCCGCTTTTTGTTTGTCACATGGGCGCAGCGTGTCAATCGTGGACTCACTCTCGCCGCTCATTCACTTTTTCAAATTTGGCCACAAACACTGGATACTTCCCCTTCTTCGCCATCCCTATTCCGTCACTATCTGGTTCGGCAGAACAGTCAATAAGCTGGCCGCGCTGACCTGCCCATTATTGTGCTAAATCCTCATTTCCGCCCATCGTCCCCTTCACCGTCTTTCTAGCCACCTTACATCGTGTCTTCTTCCAGCGTTTATGTTCTCAAGCCTCTTATATCAGGAAATTACCGTTACCTCTACGCCTATTGACCAGGGGACAAAACATTTTTGCCTACTACTTATTCCTCACGTGTCCTCCGCAGCCGTATGTTAAACCGATTGCATGGGTACTTAAATAACCGCTTCTTGACCGCAAACTTTAAAGGACCCGAGTCCTTGTTACTCTCGGAAGAGAAGGCAGTCAAGTGCTTATATGGAGTCGTGTATGGCGGGTTCCATCCGGCCTCGTAGTTATAGGGGGTCGATCATCTGGATGAGGTAGTCGAAAGTGCCTCCGATTATGTTTTGTCGAAGTCTATAGAAAGCCCACATCGTTTCTCTTGTTTTGCTTTACTCTGTCCTTGGAACCACTTAATCCCTTCAGTCTGTGTTAAACTACGGTGGATGCCACGCTGGGCCCACATGAGTCATTCTGGCATTCTTATCTGGTTGTGATGTTGATAAACCTAAGGGTCTATATTAACAAAAGTGCCATACTATTGCAATGGAATCATTCGGCCCGTTCATCGGCTCTCTGATGGACATAGTAGGCGATCCAAGGTTCATATCTCATAAACGAGCAATCCCGGCCACCCTTCGCGCCCTCTCGTGTTGCATGTGACCACTCGCCATTCCAATCGGAATGCGGCAGCGTGTATAAGAACCGGCGAAGTCAGAACTAGAGTAAGCAGTCGGGAAATGAGCTTAGTTGTCGGCCAACTAACTTGGAGGTCATAACTTTTCGGGGCAGCCGTCCAGAAATGACTAGAAGAGATCGAATGCTTGACCCTTTAAAAGGCCCGTTATTTTACAGAGTATAATAGAACGTGACTGAAGAAATTATTTCTCTAGAGCAGACAGGAAAACGTACTCAACCGATCGACGAAGGAGGCTTACTGTCACCGTTCACGTTCTCGGTTTGCTAAAGGCAAGTGATCGGGGAGGTATATCCATGAGAGTCAGAGATGTTATTACCGCGATATCGCCATTGTACACGTCAAAATTTTGTATTTGTGGGGCCAGTTATTAATGTGCCTGTCTACTCATGAGTCATTACTACTCGCTGGTCGGTATCCCCAGTCCCTTTAACGTTCGTTTTTACCCGTGAGTTTTACTAGAATATGTTATTCCGACAAAGACCAGGAAGATTGGACTGGCCATTTCTGGCTTATTAGCCGTCGTCAGCAGTCATACCCAACCCCGAAATGTGGAACACCTGAGGCTCGAACTCGTGACCTGTTAGTTAAAAGCCTACGCCTCTAACCACTGGGGCACGAGCCCGTTGCCCTGTCGGTTTCGATCGGGAATATACAGTTAGTGACCTAACTCATGAAATGTGTCGAAATTTACGAATGCCAATCACTTGCAAACCGACATTTCATGAGTCAAATGTCCATGTTAATTCAGTACAAGTTTAAAAGTACAAGTTTAAAAAGTACAAGTTTAAAAAAATACTATAGGCAGTGTTGCGTTGTTTAGAAATGTCGATTTATTTTGAAAAGCGGAATATCCCGAAAACGTCAGAAATGGCTCTAGATAAGTAAAGTTCGTTTTTAGATGTATAGAATGTATTCTCATACCAAACACGTAGTAAATATGAAATTAGACATAAAATAACGTCTAATGACAGTGTTTTAGTGAAGTTTTCGTATAAATATCGTTTAATAAGTAGTGTGACTTCATATATGACGGTTTGTCATCTGCCTACATTCAGGGTGTAGATTCCAAAACAGTTTTCTAGTGTTTCATAATTTCCTTGATTATTTGGAGTTAAAGGAGATGGGGTTCAACAAGAGAAGCTGGATGTTGCTTGATTTCGCCGATGGGGACGTCGTAGGATCAAAAGTTTTCATAAGGTGACATGCCATGAGGCCGGTCGGTGCCTAATAAATTTAAATAGAACTGACAGGCGTGATCTCAAACATGCCATTTTGTGTTTATAGAGAGAACTTTTCTTCCGTTAAATTAATTTACACTTTTCCTTCGTTTTGGACTGCGTTGAATTTCAGCTCGGCCTCGAAATATTGCTGAATACTTCATGATTTTCAGTGTTTTCACCCGGTCACCCATAAAGACATATTCTGAATTACCTGTCTGTTCAGAATTTTAAAATATGATTGTTCTTGAAGGCACTTACCGAATTAGTGATTGTTCAGGCGCTCCTTTTCACGAAGATAGTCGTTTTGGTCACATTTGAAGACTCATTCAAACATCAAACTTCATTTTCGAGAAAAATGACTGTCCACAACGAAATTCACCAACGAATATGCCTTGGATCAATAAGAAAACTTTCCTTAATAAGTTACCTCTTTAGGAAGTGCTTTATTACTGCACTCCGTCGACGGATCTCTGTGTACTTTGCATTTTTGCACGGCGAGGTCAAGTAAAAATTTGACTCTTGACGGTTTCTTTCACGTTCCTAGGCAATACTAATATTTTTCAACCGTAAACGCAACATGCCTTTATACATTGAGGCCATTTTCACTGTTTCTGCTCGCTTTTACACTCCGTTCTTCGATTATGAATGCACGGCAGAGCGCCCATATAAATACTGATATTTTGATGAAACTAAAAATGTTTTGCTCGTTCTATTTCTGAAAAAAGTATGCGCAGAAGCTAAAATAGTAGAAAAGTAGTGTGTCATATGTTTAAAGCTGGAAATGACCATTCCGTGGTGGTCATCTATGCGACATCAGGTAGAATTTTCTAAACGGCAAAAACATTTCAGCCCACTTAAACGGAGGAATCTCTATCCGCGTTATTATTGCACTTTAGGGCACCAAATCGCACAGCTCTACTAATTTGACATAAAGGAATTGATAAAGCCCCTGGTTTTGTTAAAATAAACTTCTTGTTAGCAGGTTGATAACCATGGTCAACATCGGACATGAAATAAAATTTCTAGTCAAGCTAAATCTGTTTATTAAAACTCTCAAGGGTAAATTACTATCCTTTCAATGAAAAAGTCGCTTAGATGCGTAACTGGAGTCTAGGACATGTATTAGCATAGGAAATTGAGCGAATATATTCCAACGTCTATTTTCTCTAAAATTTACTGATATTTTACTTCATATAATTACGTAAACACAATTTCGGAACAAGAAAAGGACATTTCATTGAAGGATGTGGGTGAGCGAACAAAATACGCCACGTTAAAGGCGTCCAGAAATTCTCTCATCAGTTTCCGTTATCAAATTTCATTAGATAGGTCACGTACTGTACAATGGCAGGGGGCGCTCACTGATCGTTCCAACGGAACTCACTCGTTCCGTTGTGCCTTACGGGCTCTCTCTCGAGCCCAACAAGCAGCCGCACAGCGGCGCATGATCTAGGCAGTATGTTATTACCGACAAAGGCAAGGGAGACTGGGATGGCCATTTCTGGCCTATTAGCCGTCGTCAGTCAGTCATACCCAACCTCGAAGTGTGAGACACCCGAGGCTCGAACTCGCGACGAGTGAGATCATTTAGAACGATCGGTGAGCGCCCCCAGCATTGTAAATTCCCGATCGAAACCGACAGGGCAACGGGCTCGTAGCCCAGTGGTTAGAGGCGTAGACTTCTAACTAACAGGTCGCCAGTTCGAGCCTCGGGTGTTCCACACTTCGGGGTTGGGTATGACTGGCTGACGGCGGCTAACAAGCCAGAAATGACCATTCCGATCTCCCTTGCCTTTGTCGGTAATAACATACTGCCTATATCATGAGGCGCTGTGCGGCTGCTGGTTGGGCCCGAGAGAGAGCCCGTAAGACACAACGGGAAGAGTGAGTTCCGTTAGAACGATCGGTGAGCGCCCCCCACCATTTTACGAGAGTCCCTGCGCTGGTTCTTGCCAAGGGCTGTGTCCGGTAAACCATCTGTCTGCGAGTCGCATGTGAATTCTGTGGAGAATTTAAGCATCATTTTTCGGCGGGTAATATGAACGACTAGTTATTCAACATCCTCTTAGAAATGTATGTAGGCTTCCCGCCTCATTCTCATGCTCGATAGAGGCCTCACCATATTCTCTGCAAGCATACTGTCATTAGTTTCTGTGGGGATAAAAGTTTGCAGGTTTCCATCTACACCGAATTCCGCCTACACAAATTACAGTTTTTTGACCATATGTCATACCTGAGTAGCCACTCCGACTCAAGTAGTAAAGCTGTAATCCATTTTGAGGAAAGTTCGTTCTCTGCTGAATTCTTCTTTTCGAGATCAGTGAAATTGGTGTTATATCAGCCAATCCACGTTCGAGCCGAAGCTGTTGGTTCGAGGTTTTGACTTCAAAACTTTCTCGGTGCGATTGAGAAGCTATTCCATACTTACGATCGCGTTGGGTGACATGACTATGATTTATGTAGACAGATGTCCAAGGGCATGGTTAACTCTTTTCTGCTACTTTGTTTTCGCCCGCATGTGTCAAAATGACGAGTCATCGCTTCGGCTCGTGTCCTTACCTGCGCTTTCTTCCGTCGTATCAACACTTGCCTGCCTGTATTTGCTTGCGCGGTTGGATTATGTCAGGCGGGTCGAATGTCTGGTAGGACACATAAATATGTACCCCTCGTATTTCAGGTGACCTTTCACAAAATTCCGGGGGAGGCTATGCCTAAGACACGTGAATAGGTACCTACTCTTGGAATTTAGCGCAAGGCCACCAGTAGTACAGGGGGTACCTACTTCTGTGTCCACTTGAATATTGTTGAAGAGGAAGTGAAGGAAGGTATTGACGGTCTCATCTCTGTCAGCCGCCTTAGCGTGGAAGTTCTCTTTTGCACGATTTTAGTTTAGTGTGACACTAGACTGCACCCACTTAACCATAAATGACAGACTGGAAGCCATCAGAGTTGCAGTGAAATTTTGGCCGAGCCTCATAATTAGCACCGTTTTTCAAGGCGTCAGGGTTGCTCAGGCGTTCGGCTGTGTCCATATTTTGGCCGGCGATGGCCGGATATGTGAGCCCTAATTTTGTTGTTATAACACCTGCTTATTTGATCTAGATGCGCATGTTATGTTAGGGTCACGTTTCTGGGTAAGCTTGAGTGGACGATCAAACTTATGGTCAAGGTTAGGTCTGAAGTTAGGGTTAAGCTAAAGACAAAGTTTACGGAAGGAGTTGAGGGTAGGGTTAGGGCCGAGTTTGTCTGCCTCATACAGCCTTACCCAATCGGGCCTTCTGGGTCGTCAGAGTTCCAACTTTTTACACACCCTCTAATTCAAATCTTTCAAATCGCGCGGTCTTTTCCGAACGATGTCAGCGGTTTTAGCTTCGAATGACAGTTAGAGAGGATTTTGGATTTGACTAAGCTTAGGACTGCCGAACGCTCTTTTTAGGGCTGCGCAGTCTTTTCTCTCTCAATTAGCTTTAGAAAAAGCCTTTCTGTCTTTTTTTACAAGTCTGCGGTGGTAGCTACGCTGATACCAACTTTACATGTTTGTCATAACGACCGCCGGGACTGCACGGGTGAAGTTTTATCTGAGAAAAACTATTTCAGTCAATTTTGGCGAAGGTACATCTGGCAAAAGTTTCTATAAACATCCTCAGCCGAACTCCGACATTTTTGCGGGGCTATTGTCCCACCGCCCACCGTATTTTCAAGTTTTGATCAGCGCCTTATGTACGGTGGTTTTACGTCAACAGAACCATTTTTTGTTCGGCCAAGAATATTTCAATCGAAGGCGGTTAACTATCTTTGAGCCTTGGAAGTAGGACGATCTACTGGCAAATGTCGGTAGATTATCATTTCCTTTTATAGCCCCTCGTCAACCAATGCTACATGGGACCGCCTTTGTTTATTCTTGTCTTTTAAGAACATTGCTATTCGCTGCTGTTCGTAATGTTTGCAAAGGCCGAGCTCATGTTTTTGTCGGGTTCTTTACCTACCTTTTGCATTGAGAGGTTTCATTTCCTCGTCTCATTCTCAATTTAGCTATACGCAACACTGATGAATTGTTTAAATTTGTTGAAATCGTTACAATTTGTTTCATCCGTAATCTGCGCACCTTCTCTTTATCCTAAGGTCAGTCACCCCGATGGTGGATTGCCTAATGGTTTTCCGCTCATCCAGACATAAAACCCTGAGCGGTTATCGGAGCCACCACTTGCCGAATCCCCTAGTGAAAATATTTTTCGAGTCGACTTAAAAATAAGATTTGACTCTGGTAATTTTAGTGAATGTAGCCAAAGTATTTAGCTTACTAGGAAAATTTTTTCAAAACACCGTTATCATTGCCGTCAGCCTGTGCCTGTTGTCTCTGCCCGTTATAAGTATTAATGAGCCACCAATAGTTATAAATAAATTGCCGGATAGACTAGGGCCTTCCCTGCTATACTTCATTTCTCTTCTATATTGATGTGAAAGCAGAGGCCCTTGCAGTTAATTTGTCGACTCCTGTATCTATCCAGTACTCAAGAGACTGGAAATGTGACCAGTGCGCTTTAGCACCAACATCAACGCCATTTACAGAGGAACGTTTTCCTTCTTCCCTTGTTAAAATACAATTAAGGGAAAGTGAGAAGAACTTGACAGAAAGTATTTTTAATCCCTAGCAATACTATGTGAGTAAGGTTGTGTTTTAAGACACGCCGGTTGCCAACGTCCTAGGTCATCTTGCAGTTGCCGTCAAGGAGTTCGCGTTGTACACATGTGAGCATTAACAATGGTGGTGTTGTGATGGTGTTCTGAAACAACTTGTCTTATTTAAGGGGTAGCAACCCTGTTCAAAGAATGCTAGAGGCCAACAAAGAGGGCGGAATATATAGCTACACCAGCTGTTGTGCGGGTCTGCGTCCAAGTCGCGGGACGGTCATGGATTGTAATGGTGTGAGTAGTCTACGGGAGATCAAACAACTGTCTCACGGACTAATAGAAGTCCTTGTATGGAACACAACTTGTCTACAGTGCATTCCTTTGTCTCTCAAAATGTCACTGAGTTCTGTGAAATCCGTGTGCAGACGCCGAGGCCACAATGGATCAGCAAAAGTTGTAGATTATCCTCTAGAAATTTCGGCTGTGTCAGCATGTCAACCTTTATCCTTTCCACTGTGTCATGAAGTTATGATATCTTTTTGAAAGCTGACAGTAAATGAGCCAAGGCGTCACCAGCTTGACACTTCCAGCTCGCTAATATACCGCGCTATTCATTTTTCCCATACCTTCTGGTAATGTCAACAGTGTTTTTATATCCCCGAGTAGATGTTTGACTGTATATGTTAGGACAATTATAAAAACGTTCGTTACACTGAATCTCGGAACTGAACCCCCATACAATGATAAACAGCGGATTCAAGCCTAGCAACAGAGTTGCTTTCCCTCTGAAGGCAGGTCAGCGGAGTCTACCGGAGGATGGTCCACCAGGTGTGCTTTAAGCGGTTCTGTGAACAAAAGGTTTCTCCTGTGTCGAGCACAGGAGCGGATTTTACACGCCTTTCATTTTTAAGAATATCCATAGGTAAATCTTTGTCATTGGACACGATTAAAAAGCCTGAAGGCGATAAAAGTGTGCGGTTTTGCCCTTTTAATTACTAATGTACAAAGTGAACATACACCTATGTTTCATAGATATTTTGGCAGATTTTGAATAATTCAAATCGACCCAAATGTGAAAAAACTCTGCGTCTCAGTGACATTCGAACCCACACAGTAAGGGGAAGGCTTTAGTACAATCAACGCTCTAACCACTTGTGCTACGCGGCCCCGTCGGACTACACGAGTTTAATCGCATTTGGGTCAAGTTACCGAGTTTTCCACAGTGAGGTCAATATGAACACCTATGTTTATCAGATGCCAAGACGCACTATCTGAGGTTGTATTTTTCGTGTTTCTGCTGGAAACTGCAGTCACTAAACATTTATTAGCTCTTATAGAGAAGTGTGTGTTCACTATCAATATTTAGAGTGAGGTATAGAGTTGGATGTCCGACATTGTTGGAGAAGAAAGCTGACATTTTCAGTGCATTTTAAATGCGAAAACAAGGCATCTACACAAACCTCTGAATGCCACCATCTTCTGGACGAACTTATTTCAGACCTCCTTTGATCTTGACCTTGAGCAGTATCCAGCTTTTTCACCTTTGCGTATCTAGCAGTTCCTCCTCAAGTCCTGTGCCTTTCCCAATGGGACCATCAAGAAAATGTTCTAATTTTGCTTAGTTTTGCATTCTTTAAATAGTACGCTGTCCACGGCAAAAAAATACGAGGAATGATTCCAGAGCTATCCGCATTGGCATGCATTTACCTGTTATTAATCGAAGAGAATGATAGCATTCTTCTAAACAGTAGATATGTGTGGTAAATATATGGGTGTCATAAAAACATCTGTTGAACAAACTACTTTTGACGACTGTTTATCGCAATGACGAAATTCCTTTTTGATAGCAGAATCCTACTTAGAACTTCGGGAAGACAATATTGTTGCCTTTTTCCTTATTTACTGGATTTTACCACAGGTAATGACCAGCTGCAATCTAAACTTGGGGCACACCACACCCCGTTATCCATCTCTTGCTGAACTTGTTTTTTCCCCTACAACATGCCATTCAAGCCCCCAATGAGCACCTTTTATGTGTTATTTTTGTTGGTTTAGTGTTCTTTTCTATTAACTTATTTTCCTTGGGCGCACAGGCAGGACCAAGCGCCTTTGGTTATTTTGATGCTGTGAATCCAGTGCTTTCATGCTACTTAAGCTACTTTAGTGGAGTAAGAAAATGCAACACCTCCCAAAACATTGTCCTTTAGAGGTTCCTAGCTCACTGAAACACCGTTTTTTATTTATGCTGTCAGAAACCCCATACTTTTTTGATTGAACCCGAGACAGTATTTTAGTTGCAACCGGGACACCAGCATTGAGATACTATGGCAAACGCCGGCTAATCTTAATATTAAATTCTCACTGATCTGATCTGATTATTTAATGTTTTACCTCCGCAAGTTTGCCCCTAAAACGGGCCATGCAGTAGATGCCCTGGACCAACGCAGGCGCTAGATGGGTGTCCGGCAGGGGTTTCCGGGAATGCGCACGCATAATAAATACCGACATTGGGATCTGTGCTGCCCCCCTAAAATGTGTTGTGGTATAAAATCCTGGCTGGTATAAGTCATGGACCGGGAGGTGTGTTGATACGCCTAGGCGGGTGTTTACGCCGTGTGAGCCATTTGCGTCATCTCATACCTGCGGTCTTCTTGACTCTGCCTAGACACCGGATCTAGGGGTGGAGGAGAGGAGAGTGCGGTAGATACCGCGTAAGTATACTTTCACTACAAACTAGTTCTCGCGCGAGACACCGTCCCTGCTCTGGAGCTTACGGTGGACATTGTCGGCAACGACGATCGAGCTGTCATCATACCTCCGACAGTGGTAGAGGACAAGCCAGGACGCAATGATGTGGTCAGCAGAAGCACGCCCGCTCATTTAATTGATTAGCCTTCGATTATCATTAACTCCCTCGCTTTATAGGCATATGAAGAACAAGATGGATTCAGATAAAAATGTGGAATCATCAATCAGAGTAGGACAACTGTGGACAGTATAAGGACGGTTTTAGGATTTGACATGCTTGTGTTCGGAAACAACCTGATGCAGGCATTTCGGAATTGATGCTTAATTAGATTTGCAGAATTGTATCCAGTGGATTTGCTCAACCTTGATATTGTGTTTATATTCAAAACAGATATTAACAAACGCTCTAGTCTTGGGTTCATCGTAACATACACGACATACATTGTGGCATTATGTCGTTCTAACTGACTTAACTGTGGACAGAAATTAAAATCTGAAGCGATCGTGTTTGCCCTAGGAAGTAATATTTAGCAGTAAATGTTTTCCAAATTGTTTCATCACGATCCTAGGCCGACGCCTCGGGGCATGTCACAGTCGCTGCCTTGCTAGAAGCAAGTTTTCCTGATGACCAGTGTCTCCAGAGATCTTTCTTACCCTGAAGCTAGAAAGTGATGTCTGATTGCTTTGTCTTTTCGTAGACATTAAATTAAAATTTTGTTTCTGCATGAATGCTTGGGATACAAGAGGCAGAATTATCGGGATGGATGTGGGTGACAAAATTAGCCCGGTCACTCTTAATCATCTGTTTGCTAAGCGCTTAGGCCTACTGAATGAAGAGACTTTTTTCGCAGGAGTTTGTCGAAAGTAGTGTGGTCGACAAGATAAAGATTCCCAATCAAAAGGCAGGGAAGACGGTTTGGGTTGGACAACTTTTACTGCCTGAGGAAGTGCGTACACAAGGGCTCTGTAGGCAGTCGCCGCGAGCGCGCTCCAAGCAAGCTGTTGTCTGTGTCCGCCTTCGAGGTGTTGAGGCCCAGCACGTGTGTGCGCCTTTCGTTGTCTCCGCGTCCGCCGGCCAATCAGAGTGGGGACAGCGTTGATTGGCTTCGAGCACTCGTGAGGCTAGTGACAAGCCTCGCGCGTCCCAGCAGCGTATCGACAAGTAGTGTGAGGCGGGCAGGAAGGCAGCGTGACAAAGGCGGGGGGCAAGGAGACGCGAACT